>JAAGKR010011443.1:0-19396 GCA_011419295.1 Clarias macrocephalus
CTCTCTCTCTCTCTCTAGACACTTAATGCAGTACATAATCCTCTTTTAGTAACATTACTGCTGAGGGCCTGAGGTAACGTAGACCAATAATCAAATAAGCATCTGATTAACTTGTGTTCTAGATCAAATTCTCAGCCGAAAATATTATACAGAATCGATCTGGGCTATGTCTGCAAAGGCCACATTAGCTCTTCCATTAATGCGATATAGATCTTGTATTGAGGCCAGATTGCAGGCTATATCTGGGTTCACAACCCTTTCAACAGGACCTCAGCTCACAAGATTTTCGACCGTTTCGTGTGCGGTGGGTGACGGGAAGGTCAGAGTTATAGGGGCGTTTATGGACTGGACTGACTGGACTGATGTTATAAAACGGTTGGTTATGTGGAGGATAAAACACAATGGGGCATGCTGTTACAGGGAAATAGGAAAATAACAAACTGTGGGGTGGTGTGAGTTGGTCCCACACAAAACATTTTATTGCAGCCAATTATTTCCCAATGACAGCACTAGACCAGTCAGAACTCCTGAATTATAATTAAGTACTTGATCATAAAAATGGTTAATGAAAATTACACATAATCAAACATTCAGTGAATGACACTTCAGGAGGTGGCGATAATGTGCAGCACAGTTGCCTTTTCAACAAACCGAAAGGAAGACCGTTCAGCTTCAAGTGGAAATCACCGTGCAAAAGGTTGTGTCCGAGCCAAGTAAATTAGCAAAGAGAAATTAACTTTTACACCACTCCAGCTTGTTCAGTGTTCACATGCTTTTATAAACAACCCTGCCCGCATTTCATTTGGGTAAAGAGAACAAAATGAACAGTATTGTTTTTGTGAAAATGTAGAATTATATTCAGTCAAACAGTGTGAAACCTACGAAGCCCCAAAAGGGACATGGGTGAGGGGGAAAAAATAACTGAAGGGAAAAAAAAAAGTTTTGAAAAAAAAAAAAAAAAAAACAGGACATGGGACGTAAAAAAAAAAATTGTATAAAAAAAATTAGCGAATTGGCAAACTTTTTGCAAGATGTAGAACAACAACAAAAAAATGCGAGGCAAAAAAAAAAAAAGCGAGGCAAAAAAAAAAAAAAAGGCTAACATGATATGGGTGAAAAAAAAAAAACTAAGCTAGGATTTTTTCCCACCAATATCATGTTAGCCTATAGCGCATTTTTTTTTTTCCAAGGTGAAAAACTTTCCTCCAAAGTTTTTTTCCACCCATGTCCCTTTAGGGGCTCAGTATGAAACCACTTTTACATGAATAAAGTTTAAATCTGACCTGCTCTATGATAACTCTACACACAGGCATGTGCAGAAGCAGAAAGAAAAATGCATGCTAGGGATTTAGCCGCATACATATGCTTAATCGGCAGCATGGTAGCTTAGTGGTTAGCAACATCGCTTGCACCTCCAGGTCCTGGGTTCGATTCCAGTGTCAGGTTTGCGTGCATGGAATTTGCATGTTCTCCCCGTACTTAATGGGTTTTCCTACATATTGTCCGGTTTCCTCCCGCAGTCCAAAGACATACAAATTAGGCTAATTAGCATTTCCAAATTACCTGTAGTGTGTGAATGTTGACCAGAGGTCCTATTATGGTCGTGCAAATAGAAATTAATACAATGGTCACCACTGGCCTCCATCATCCCTGGTTGAACTACAGAGGTTCATGGATGGAAGGAAATGTCTAGTTGAGATTGAGTAACTGTAAGAGCCATAAATCATTGAATGAAAAACCTGCCATTCAGACCTGGCCCTTCAGTGAGCTTAAAAATGAAACAAACCAAAATCCATGCTAATAAACCACTATTCTAACAACTACTCTGACTATGGAATATCTGGCCAATATTATATGTATATGTGTGTATATATATAAATATTGTTCCCAATTAACCTTATATACTGTATATGTAGATGAAGGGCTGCCAGAATACACTAAGACATTTTTTTTTTATAACAGGTAAAAAGCTAATAGCAAAGACAAGGACTTCAGATGTTACAAGTCATGCGATAATCATGCGTGTGCTCTGGTACTAACAAATAGCGTGAGAGTTCTAATCATATTCTTTGAATGTACAAACAATAAAGAAAAGAAAAAAAAACTCACCCAAAAACATGTACTACTGAACTAACAAACTATTTAAACGGCACCTCACAGAACCAAAGCACAAAACAATTACACACTCATTTTTTTTTTAATCAAATAACCGACAATAATGAAAACAATGACAATATGAGCTAACTGTTGCTGGTTTCTTAAAAACATAATCCATTCTTCTTTCCATTTGAATGAAGAGGACAATGACACAATCATACAGGCAATGCTTTTATAAATAATTTAGTCAATTCAATAAAGCTTAACTATAATTTAATTTGAATAAATCCAACAGCATGTCCTTTAATTTCAGAAATTGTTTATCTTTAGAGACTCTCATCCACAACAGTGTGTAAAGTTTAATAAATCCAAAAGAGCTTCACAGAAATTCCTCGTTCAGCCATCCATGTCAAGCAAACAAAGAAAAGTCTCACATTAAACTCAGCTCACTGACTACAAAAACTCTTGTGTTGTGATTGTAATATTGTGATAAGTCTTGAGAGTCCACTCATTTATTTATATTAAATTAAATTACATGATGTGGATTAAATTCACAGGCTGCAAAATGCAAGACACAATTAAAAAAAATTGGTTGTTTATTTAACCACCTCAGCAGCAACCTCGTTTCCCCTCTCGTCTGTTCCAACCATCAACAGTATACTAGGCCTGATATCTGTCATCATCTGAACCTGTTTCTTACTGGTTCATGTCTTAAATTTGATCTCTTTGATCCCTTTATGCTTGTATGATTCATAGGGCATTGTGTGTCTTAAAAAACCCAAAAGACGTCCCTGTGAAACTGGTCATGTACTGTCAGGGTTAACCCCTAGAGGGCGCCTGGTGCCCTGAGACTCTTGCGTTTTTTGTTGTAGTTTTTGTATAAGTAAACTTCGTTTCCCAGAATGCACCTCGGTCAGGTGATGGAAGCACTCACCTGAACCGAGGTGGCTCATTAGTTTGACTTTAAATAGCCTGTTTAAGTTCTGTTTTGTGTCTTGCATCTGTTGGAATTAAGCTTAGGAAATGCTGGTTAGCTTGTCCTTAGTTTAGTTTCTTTGCCGGTTTAGTTCAGCTCCTAGTTCTGTTTAGTTTGTATAGACCCATGTTTTGTTTATGCTCAAGTTGAGTATGTTTGTTTATGTTTTATTTCATTATTATAAATAAAAAAAAAACGCCTTAACCTCTGCGTTTATGCCTCGCCTACACCACCTCAACAAACGTGACAGGTACAAGGACGGGATTAAAAAAGGGGAGTCAAAAACTTGCCACAATGAGAGACAGAAAAGTCCTTTAGGAAGCCTGGAGAGCTATACAGAAGAAATAATGTCAATATGAAGAAATGTATAATAATACAATACTTAAAGTCATTCCACTGTGCTCTAAGGTACTGTATATGTGACAAATAACTGAATCTTATATATATTTTTTACATTTCTTAACCCATTGTTCCCACAATGCACTGGTGTTTAGGAAATCTCTGACCAGATGAACGACCCTGATAAAACATTTCACTAAAACTAAACACTTATAAAGAATTTACTGGCCCAATACTGAGTAACAGAATAAGCGACTACATGCATACTGATGTTAAATGCAGAATTAGCAGACAACTGGATTTTGAAACATCTTACTGACATATTTGATGCCATATGTTGACTGACACAAACACAGATGTTGCACAGAAGAACAAAAGAGAACATGTCACCATCTTGCCCTTGATGTATCATTTTCCTTAACAATGGAAGCTTGTAAAGAATTTGCTTGGGAACAGGATCAGATGTCAGTATCAATATCAGCTGATATACTGTACACAGAGCCGGTATTGAAAGGCAGAAATGTGGGATTGGTGAAGCTGTAGAACCAATATGTACGTACAATAAGTGACTCCAGTACAGATTCATGAAAAAACAACAGTAGCAGTGTGTTCGCGAATGACTTCCTTGTACAGGTTTGTTTGCTGGAGCATGAAGGTTGTACCTGATGTATTGCAAATGTCACCAGCAAGCCAGTCATGACAACTGAAAAAAAAAAAAAAAAAAACAGAAAAAAACTCCTTGATCATGGCTTTGTGCTGCCAACCCAGACACCACAGCATAAAAGAAACAATATTTACCAAATCTTGAAGAGCATGCTGCAAAGCTGCTTTGCTCTGGAGGCTCAGCTGAGCCATTAAGCATAATGCGTCTGCCTGCGCCTGCTGTGAAACATGTTCATTACCTTTTGCTTTTTCCTTTATTCATTTTTAACCCGGTGCATGTCGTGCAGTGATGCCTGTTTCGGCAAAAGCACCATTAGAGCCGCCGTTCTCTGAAGGGCAAAGAATGTGAGTAAATGACAGTTGGTTTGATAACAAAGCTGTTGCTCCGTGAAAACAGGCAGGCACCTAGGATAACATCGAAGTTATGCTAATAATGCATAAGAAGCATTTGTCATAGTGCAAAAAAGGAGCAAGGTGTTCAGTCGTGCCTGATAAGACCGCATCAGGGGTTAAACACTGAACTATGAGTTGTGTGTGCACTGTTGGAAAAAAGGGGGGCTTATAGGGGCTTCGATTTTAAGGGCTTATTTCCATCCATTCATTCATTCATTCATTCATTCACAGTATACCCACTGCTTCAAACTGGATTACTTTACGTATTTCCCAAATTAAGTACTTGAAAAAACATTTTTAGAAGTGTTTTTACTGGACTATTTAGGAAACCATTTTATTAGGAACACCTATACATTTACATTGTGCGATATTTCCTTATCTCGGACAATGACGTTAGCACCTTTTTGTACTCTACTGTTTTCACCAAGATCCAGGTCCCGCTTCACATACATTCTATTGAATATATTGTTAGATTTATTATATTTTAGTGCAATTACCTTGTGTTTATTCTTTAGTTTATTCTTACATTCATTATTGCTGCTGGTCTGGAGAGCTACCAAACCGTTGTATCACTACAATGACGATAAAGTGTCATAAAATATCTTTATCTTATGTTTATCTTTACTCATTCATTCAATTATCAGTGCAATGCATATTGAATCATGCAGATACAGGCAGGCAGCTTTGGTAGATGTTCACAACAGCCATTAGAATGGAGAAACAATGCAATTTCATTGAGTTTGACCATTATCGTTAGCACCAGACAGGCTGGTTTGAGTATTTCTATCACTCCTGATCACCTGAGATTTTCAGGCATAACAGATCTATGCAATAAAGTAAAATCAATTTAATCAATCATAGATTGTATTGTTGCAGACTGTGTGCATCCCTTCATGGACACAATTTACCAATAATAATTCTAATGACATCCTGCATAATGATAATGCACCATGTCTCATTAAAATGCCATCTAAAACTGGGTTCATGAAGCGTTCGAGTGCATGAGTTCAGCGTTCTTCAATGGATTCCCCATCACAGATTCTGAATCCAGGCGAACACTTCTGGGATGTGTTAGAAGAGGAAATTCACAGCATGAAAGTGCACATGAAAAAATCATCAGGTAGCGGGTGATGCATCATGTCAGCATCTAGCAGAATCTCAAAGGAATATTTCGAACAGCTTGTGAAATCCATTCACAAAGTACTGAGGTTGTTTTAAAAACAAAGGAAGGCCTTACACAGTAAAAGTATAGTGGTTCTAGTAAAGTCACTCACCGAGCGTATACAGTGTATGTGCTACATCAATATACAATGAAGAGGCTTTACGGGCAAGTGTAACATGTAGAAAACCAGCGATGTGCTGTGCTTCAAGAAGATAACATAAATAAAGCTATTGTCCTGGGAGACAGCCAGGCTTAAGGCAAAAACTGGGTGGCTGGAGGGGAAAGTGTGTTCCATTGCATACCTGGAAGCTTCATTACAAGATGCTGGGACCTTAGGGTTTAAGAGTTTTTTTTTTCCAAATAGATCTCAGCTGTGAACAGTTTAATTTAAAACAATAAAGTGTAAACAATATTTAGCCCTTATGTTATGTGGTCATCTTTTTGCTCTTATTAAAAGGAAGGAAGACATGGCACAAAACTGTGCTTTTGCTAGAACTGTGTATTTAAAGAGTTGGATAAATTTCCCCAATGTATGAACTGCTTAATACAAACAAATAAAATTGTCATAGTTTATTGTCCTGCAAGGCTTAATTCCCTCCAGCACTTTTCTAAACTAAGATGTGCACACACTGTCTTCTGTTTATTATTCCTTCAATTAAATACCGGCGTTTCCCTTTGTGTTGTCTCACTGAATGCTCTTTCCCCCTTTTCTTTAAATTCTTGTTTGGATCATTTGACACGCTTACATTACGTCCAAATAAGAGGGTATCCACTTATGTTGCAGATACGTTAAAAAGTACAAATCTGTAAATCCTTTGCAGTTAACACCATGTTTTTGCTTTCAATCTCTTCTTCAAATTCGGTTTCATGGTGACGCCATTGGCACTGCTGCATCAGGTGTGATTTAAACAATGAATTATTGAACGCGGCTAGAGTGAAGCATTTGCACATTTAAGCTCAAAAAATACACCTCCAAAGCGAGTCGAGGATTTTTAATCTGTTTCTACTCTCTCCATTAGAAATAATCATTCTAATTTTCCCGAAAGGTAAAAATTCCCATCTATTTGAGGACACCCCCCCCCCCCCCCCACAGTTCCACTATTCTCCCTGCTCGGATGCTAACTGCCTGGACTGGACATACTGTATTAGCACCCATTACATTGTTACTATAGCTCAATCAAGCTGAGAGCAGCACAGGGATACTGGAGTGTGCTTGAAAATATTTATTCATACATAATTCATGTGTGACTCGTGTCCTTGCCTGCCTGCGAGGCTTCTGAGCTCAGGCCGCAGGCACAACACAAGAAAAGAAGGATTTATCACACTTGAGTTGCATTAGCAATGCTAATCATTGTACACACTAGAGAGTTTACTCTAAAAGGGTAAAGGGTTATCATACGAGTCTGCCACACTATCAGAAAGCAAGTTCTTCTTTTTATTTTCTCTTTCCCTTTTCAGCTTTTCTTTTTTTTTTTTTTTTACATACATTCATGGCTAGGTATCAAATATTAAAATATTTAAGGCCATAATAAGTATGAAGGAAAGTAATCAAGATGAGAAATTTTGACAAAAAAAAAAAAAAGAACCAACCTCATGTTAATCCTAAGGCTTTCAAGTATGATTTTTAAAAATATTAAAAATCTATAACTAGAATTATCTACTAAAACTACAGTATTATAGGGCTATTCTACTATATTCTCTGTCCAGTGTTATCAGCTCTGTAACTAAACATCAGCTAGTCTGACTAGGATAGAGCACTTACACAGGAAGAATTAATATGTGATCTAAACTTCTAGACGACCTGCAGTACATATTTGAAATAATAAAAAGCATTACATGAAATGAAATGAACAAAATTCAGATTTTCCTCAAGTTTCTATTTCCCCCACATGTTAGAGTTTTTCTCTGCTACTGGTTCCTTTGGACCCTCATTAGGAATTTAAATCTACATCCAGCTTTTTAGAAAGATGCTGACAAGGTCTATTGTTAAAAGCGCTGTACAAGTAAAATTGAATTGAAATTGAAAAGAAAAAAGAAAAAGAAAAGACATAAAGCATGGCAATGAAAAAAGCACCACTTGGTTTCTATTCTAAAATTCACTGACAGCCTTAGATATTACAGTTGCTGAGTATTACACTTTTTTGCCAAGAAAATGTCACCTTACCTTTGTTAGAGGTATTGTTGCAATCTCTCCAGCCTTTTCAGACCTGTGGAAGGGGAGAAAACAATTCGCAACTACATAAAAAATCTTCAGTGTGGTTTGGAAACACTTATACAACACCGTTTAAAGTTAACGTCTTTGTGTAAGTAAGTGAATGGCTTAAATAAATGCATTGAAGAGGTATGTTATGCTAATTGAGAGGCAGTACAGATGGTCATGCTCAAGAGCGTTGTAGTTAAAAGATCGTAATCACAATACGAAGGGTGATAGGTTTTGCCCTTGGAAAAAATGCAGACCACAGAATGAATTTAAATGAAGTACTCATGAAAACTTTTCAACGTTTGGACCTCAGGGCAAAGTGTAGCTCTGGACTGATCCTCTGCTTTTAGAGGGTAGTAGTGGCTCAACAGTTAACGGTCCGGGTTACTGATTAGAAGGTCAGGGGTTCAAGCTCCAGCATAGCAAAGCTGTTGCTTTTGGGCATTTGAGTAAAGCATTTAACACTACCTGCTCAAGGATGCTTTAACATGTCTGGCCCTGCACTCTGACCTCAGCTTCCGAGCAAGCTGGGATGAATTTCACTGCGCTGTAACGTACAGTATATGCAATAAGTGCGGACTTGTATAGTATGTAAGATTTATATATGTAACAAATAAAAGCATTAAACTGTGGAATTACTCATGAAATGATTATGAACTGAACTCCTTCTTTGCAACATAAAAAAAAAACAACATAAGAAAATTGTCTACTTCTACTTAAGGCAAGAACATGAGATGTCTTTAGGATATTTTCATCATCACTGCATGTCAATCTGAAGGCCAAATTTGGACTAAGTGCTAAATATGTGGATTTGTAATTGAAAAAGCATTTGGCTTTTATCCTAATTTGAGGTGCATTTTATGGTCAGTGACTGCTTTTATCCCTTATGCAAAATTAGCTTTTCTATATAACAATAGTAATAATAGTCATTTTCCATTTAGTTTCATTAGTCGTCTCTTCTATATATTCTACATATATATCCACTACATATATACAGTATATATACAGTACAATTCTGAAGGTATCCAAAATATGCAATAATCGTCTTCTTCTGAACAGTTGATATTGGGATGTGTCTGATACTTATGCTCTGTAAAGCCGGCTCTTATCTGAGGTACTGTAATTTTATTTTTATTTTTGGGGAGGCAGGCAACTCTAAATTAACTCCTCCTCTGCAGTAGAGGTACGTTTTGGCCTTGCTTTCCTGGGATGGTCTTTATGAGAACCAGTTTCACTTGCACTTGACCAGAACAGCTAACCTTCGTGTATATAACAATATAACAGCTTATTATTGTTGTTGTTGTTACTTAATTACCAAACTCCATGTGTGTTATATGCAGTTAAAAAAAAATACCAGTAATGTTCTATAATTAATTCTTTCATCTTCTAATACTGCTTATTCTATGTACAGGGTTGCAGGGGGGGCGATGCCTATCCAAGGAGATTTAGGGTACGAGGTGGGGTACACACAGGACAGGGTGCCAATCCATCGCAAGGCACACATACAAACACACAATTTGGGAACGCCAGTTAGCCTAATCTGCATGTCTTTGGACTGTGGGAGGAAACTGGCATACCCGGGAGAAACCCATCAAGCTCAGGGAGAACACGCAAACTCCAGACATACAGACATACAGACCCAAGGCCACAGTGCTAACACGATGAAACCTTCATTCTGTAATAAAGAAAATAAATTTAAACTTTTGTCCAAATAAATCTAAATTTTTGACTGTAAATGTAAATACATTACTAAATACATCTATCTATCTATCTATCTATCTATCTATCTATCTATCTATCTATCTATCTATCTATCTATCATAGATTCTACAAGTCACTAGAACTGTAGTGAAGAAATAAACCCCATTCTTTGAAAGGAAAAAAAAGAAAGAAAGAAGAATTTTATTTCATTAACTGGTTTTATTTCACCTAACAAAGCCACATGGGGAGGTGCACTTTTTCTTCTCACCCAGTACTCATGTCAGATTTTCTGTATACATCTTGTAACAGCTTCTCACTACACTCAAACCTGTCCTTCAAAGTGAGCAATATCCTCAGATGACCTGTTATCATGTTGGCTGCAGTGAAAGTCATTTTACAGACATCTGGATGACATTCTGAACTCAACATGGCTGGCAGCTTTGATTGGGTTAACATGCTATCACTCATTATGCTAAAGTCAAACTACAAGACAAACTAGTCTTGTTACTTAGCACAACGTTCACTTCTCACACTTTCAAACCGCCCACCTCTCTGCTAACACACATACTTAAGATGGAGTAGGGTTACCTCTGTTTCTCCTAGTATCTGCACTGAGTAGGGTTTCCCTGAGATTTTCAGCAGCCAGGTGCTTGTCCCTTACTGTGACTTTCCACTGCATGAGAATCATCCCCTCATATGTATCACTTGGAGATGGGCTGCGTTAGGAAATCTCTGCTGCTACTACCTGGACATCACTGTAGATTGCACAAGATTTACTTCTAGTGACCCCTTAAACTATGGTGCGAATATGCTCTTAAGTCCTAAAGTGGGTTGGATGCTCATGGCCTATTATCCATGACGTATGACTGCTGCGGGACCATAACGTTCATAGCAAATATACAGTATGTCAGACACTTACTTTGGGACTTGGAAAAGGTCTTGCTTTAAGCACTAGGGTTTTGAGGACACTATAATAAGATAGTATATTAGCCGTTCAGCAATTCATATATATTTAAAGCGGCAGTGGTGGTTTAGTGGTTAGCACTATCGCCTTGCACTTCCAGGGTCCAGGTTCGATTCCCTCCTTGGGGTCTGTGTGGACAGAGTTTGCATGTTCTTCCCATGCTTGATGGATTACCTCTGGGTTCTCCGGTTTCCTCCCAAAGACATGCAGATTATGTTTGTGGCATTCAAAAATTCCCTGTTTGTTTGTACATGTGTGAGATCCTTAAACTGGAAATAAATACAACGATCACCATTGGCCTCTACGGTTCCTAGTTGGACTACAAAGGTTCCTAGATGGATGGGTATGTATCGGAATAATCGCCGGTACTGCTACAGTGTTTTATAGCGGTTATATTAAAAACAACCATCAATGCTCCACCATGTCCATCAGAGTAATGACTCCCTATTCATCTTCCTTAATTTGCTTTTAAATGCACATTTGTCTTAGTCAGATTCAAATGCTGTTTGCTCTTGAAAATATCCAAGTAGTGGCTTTTAGAAGGGAGGCAGGTAATGCAGCGGAACCACCATTCTGTGTGACTCCTTGTAACTCTGGCACCAACTCTTTTTAGTTTTAATTATTTCTTTCTCTGAGCGCTCCCGGATCCTTCCTCTCTATAGCCAGTAGACTGTGTGCAGTGTTCCATTACTGACCTCCAATTTCCAAAATGTCCCAACGGCTTCACCAGGAAATCAGATGCCCCACATTTTTATCAAGCTTCGCTGCTTTTGTGGCTTTGTCCCCGAGTCTTTGTCTAATTTCTGCAGTGCAGGCAAAAAAGGCCCTACAGTGTGCACATTTGAATAAGGCCAATCCTGGCTTCCCAAAAAACAATATGAAAGAGATTTTGCTGAAAAATAGTAAAAATGAGAACAGATACCATTGAGCAGTGACTATAGATGATGGTGGTTACATTATAAAATGTGATTATAGTCACTGTTGCTGCACTAAAAGTAGACATTTAACCATAAAAGGTCCCTTAAATGGTCTACCAAATGATCTCATCTCAGAAAGAAGACAATATTCATCACTAGCTTGGAAAATCAATTTGGATTCGGTTGAGGAAATGTAATCCTTCTTAATCCCTAAGCGAAGGTGGAGTCAATCCCAATAAACATATTTGACCAGCATGGCTACTGTTCTTGATTCTTCATTGCGGGGCTGCAGCCAGGGTGTTGAGAGGGATAAAGGTGTTAAGAGAGAGGGAGAGAAAGACCCTCTGCTGTTGGGATACTTTGCTGTACATGAGGCAGTTATATATTGGGTAAACATTATCAGTGAGCAGGTCTTTCAGTATCATTTAGTAAATATTTTTTCCGAAAGTTCCATTCGGGAGTGTGTGTATATATCAGGTGCGTCTACAGCATGTCTATTAAGAGAAGATTCATATCTGAGATGCAAGAATCCTTTCCCCATTTCTGTTCCCTATCTTTTTCACTTCTGTACTACCTCATGGTACCTGCAGGGGACACTGTTGCTCTGTGCAAAAGCTGCCTCTCATCCTACCATTTTTTCCCCGTTAACCATGAGTGCTACCCTTGTCGCCATCAAACACCCCCCTGCTCGCGCACACACACACACACACACACACACACACACACACACACACACACACACACACACACACTACTATCCACGTGAGGACCAGCAGTTGACATTAATTTTAAATTAATGCAATTAATTAATACTATGCCTCTGCATAAATCGAACTCTAACCCTCCACAATCAAAAGGAAATCTCTTGGTTCGTCTGGCCTCCCACAAGGTCAAACGTGTCGTGTATTCCTATCTTTGTGGGGACAGTTGGTTCCCACAAAGATTCAACCCCCCCCACCAAACACTTGTTTGTCCTTCAGTCCTTATGTGAACCTTCCATTGTCACAATTATTAATGCCATTAATTCTATGCCTATCCATGTAGGTACATTTGGTCGCCAAGATGTACAAGAGCCTCCTTCCCCAGATTACTCCCACCATCACACAAATCCCAAACAGACATATTATTTTTTGTCTTACTTCACTTGTGAGGACACGCCACTGACAGATTCATCACTCAATTAAGCAGCTGTTAAAACACTGAAAGGGATAGTTTAGTTTTTTTCATGGAAGTCCATAACCATAGGTCTTGGTTGTTATAAATGTTCCTGCAGTGGGACTGCGGAAGCTTCATATGAGCGTCGGCTAAACTTTGGAATACATTTTTGCACGGAATGAGGGTTGTGGAATTTGACCCCCATTACTTACTGTACATTGCGCTCGTGTTCTGGGCCACAAACTTCACAGTCAGTGTGCAGAGCACGAACATTTATAACAACTAAGATCTATGGTTATGTACTTATATGCACATCAATTTTGATTTAAGGCAGACTTTAAAACACCTGAACTATCTCTTGAAGACAAAATTTTGCACAGGAAATGATTGTGATAATATATATATATATATATATATATATATATATATATATATATATATATATATATATTTTTTTTTTTTTTAAGGATATGTGATGCATTGACACAGACAAATTGAATATGAATATTAGATTACAGATAAATGTATCTCTGACCCAGATGAGCTTTCGTACCAAATCTGGGGGAAAATTATAGAGTAATTGTGTAATGACTAGGAGCACTAATCCTTAATTTTTGATGTGTAATCAGAATAAAGACCTAAAATAAAATAATAACATTAAAGCAGATAGGGCAGAAAAAGGCCTAGCTAGGGAGATTCAAACGTAATCATTTTATCTGATGGTATTATTAATATTTATAAGGTTATCCAACCAACAGGAGCACACTGCATCATTCAGGTATAAAACTGATCCTAAAACACAGTCCAGGCTTTGTTTAAGACTCAGGAAGCTGAAAGGAGATGCTGTCATTACACATTATTCCTCACTTCAACAGGATAAGGGTTGATTTAAGGGCATTTTCACACTTGGCTCAAATACCTGCCTGACTCTGCACACAAGATTTATCATTGCGGATTTGTTTTCACACTATTTCCTTCTACCTCGCAGATCAGTTGTGTAGTGTTATACATGTTAGACGTTCCTTCTGATGCATGTGTGTGCAGAAAAATGAAAAAAAAAAAAGGAAGCCTTTATTGTTTTTAACAATACAATTGAAATATTCTATTTGTTTTATTAGTGGTTCTGTTGCCAGTAGGTGGCTCGATGCTACAGCTGTGTCCCATTGTGCACAGCTCAGAGGTCTCTGGGTCAGTCCTGAGCTTGAGTTACTGTTAATGCAGTTCGTTGCAGTTTTGCATGCACTGCCCATGTCCATTTTGCTTATCCCTGGGCTGTGTGGTTTCATCTGACCTACTAATAAATATCGCTCCTGCAGACTGAACTGCACAAGTGTATGAATTTGTGAGTGTATGGGGTCCTCTGATGGAATGGCATCAGATTCTGATTGAATTCCTGCCTCCCTCCCAATGTTTCTACTGTAGGTCAGATTCTGCACTGTAATGCAGTTACTGAAAATTAATGAATGAATACTTTGACAAAGATTAATGTTTACATGGAGTCTCATATGTTTATAAGTCAAATTTATGTTAGTTGTCTTTCACATGATGCTAGAAGACTATCTGCCCTTGTAGACCACAACAACCCTTTTTCCTACTACTGATACAGGAAGCATAGGAAACCAGTCCAGCTTTTACACATTGTGGTGTACTAGATTTTGAGAACTTGGCCTCGAAAACTGCTTTCACATGCAAGCGGACGTACTGGAAATTTCAGGAAGAGCTAGAATCTAGTAGATATCAGGGCTTCTAGCTCTTCTACTGTAAGTATTAAATATACTGAAATACTCATCTATCTATCTATCTATCTATCTATCTATCTATCTATCTATCTATCTATCTATCTATCTATCTATCTATCTATCTATCTATCTATCTATCTATCTATCTATCTATCTATCTATCTATCTATCTATCTATCTATCTATCTATCACTCCAGTGATAACCACAACGCCACCTTCATACAAATAACCATGTGTCTAAAACAACGCTCTCATTTGCTGAGGTTCTACATTCTGCAAAGGATTGCATTATACTGTATTTTGTAAACTGTTGAAGAAAGAAAAGGTGATGTTAAAATTTTTATTACCACAACTCTGGCAGAAGTCCTATGTAGCTGCAGGGGGTTGTATTAATGAGCTTGTTCTAAGATAAAGGCTATAATATACCATAATGGTTCTAAATTAATAACATGCTCAAGGACCTTTATGGACATTCCACATAAAAGAATTACACAATATTTAATATATAATATACTGTATATAGGAAAGGAGTTTTCCAACTCTTTTGTAACAGTACGATATAAAAGCATAACTAAGTTTTCCAACATATAAGAATCTTCAGGATGGAGGCATTTGTTGTTGTTTTTTCAGTAAAAAGACAAGTTGCGTTTTTGTTGACTTTTTTTTTTAAGATAAAGAAAAATTAAATACGAGGGTGAAAGAATGGCTGTTTATAGCTATTATAAGGCAGGGGAACATTTTCCGCATATGTTCTACTTTAACTAGCAACTGATAAATGTGTCATTTAAATAAATAAATAAATAAATAAATAAATAAATAAATAAACAAACAAACAACGTTCTCTAGTTGCTGTGGAGTATGCGGAATCAATTATTTTGAGACATGCTGATAAGACAATAATCAAATCGGAGGTGCTAATAGTAACATTTTTCTGTCAGACCACATCAAACTGTGCCTTGATTATTTTTTTTTCCATTTTTCCGCATGCTCTATTGGGTTTTATTCCTTACATGTGTCATTTGCACATGCACCTTAATTTTACACCTGAAAGTCAGTTTGAGAATGATAATTGTGTATGTAAATGTGACCAAAGGGCAGGTATTAATTGGTGTAAACCCTGCTTAAACCACCTCCGTGAGCAATTTATTAGATTGCACACATAAATTAGCCGTTTATGTGACATTTTTAAAGCGAGAACAAGGAGCTGTGTGTAGTGAATGTTTGCGAAGTGGAAGACTTTTACAGTTTAGGCACTTTACCTGGTACACTAGGTGACCATTAAGACAATATTTCATCATTTATAGGTGCAATATCTATCATTTAGACGCAGAAGACAAAAAGCTGTTGAGCTCATTTGTCATGTGCCTTTACCTTGACCCTAAACATCTGGAATCTCATAGATGGCGGACATTGAATACAGAGGATTTCTCATTGTGGAAGAGCTACTGTAGTTAGTATAGCCTGCAATCGATAATAGCTCTCGTGGCTTCCTGTTTGTGTGCCCACCTTTAGGCTATGTGTATATAAATGTCATTTACACAAGCTAAAGTACTCTGTACTAAAACTATTAAAATTCAGCTGTTTTTAAAGCGTGCCCATTTGGCTTGAAGTTGCATAATTGCCTGTGTTGTTTTATTGAGCTGGAGCTGGCTGAGAGTGTTATTCTTTTACACTTAACACCAAGAATAGCCCTGTTATGCACTGTTCCAGTTCTTCCTGATATTTTATTTGTTTCTGTGAATGACTTCATCAGCCACTTCAGGCCTGGAGGTGGAGCTGTGATTAAGAGACAGAAGATGGATCGAGTGGCCCATTTTCGACAGCATTAGGCACCTGATCGATGCGAACGTATCCAGCACGTGAAAGAGGAGCAGTGACACATCTGGTCCACTTTACTAAAGAAACTTCTCAAGGAGTGAAGTGTATTCGTCTGTTGTTATATATCGGCGGAGACCAAATATCCCCACAAGGATACGGATATCGGACTGTTTCAGATTTGAGGGGACATTTATCTAGTCCCCATGAGGAAAACTGCTTTAAAAAGAAATCCCTGCAGCTTTCATTTCCTTTTGGTTACTGAGGTTAAGGTCGGGGTTAGACTGATGTGTAGCAAAGCATTAATTAGGTGTATTAATAATTATGTCAATGGAAAATCCTCTCAAGGATAGTAAGACAAATGTGTGTGTATGTGTGTGTGTGTGTGCAGATATGTACATGTGGACTTACTCCTCCAGGGAGATGTTGGAGTAGATAAATGTGCGTGCAGGTCGAGTGGTCTCCATCCGGACCAAGCTGGTATTTAAGAGCCTCTCCTCCAGGACGGACTCGACAGCCATCTGGGGAACGATCTCTACCACTGCCCAGCACCTGTATGAGAACAACAGAAGAAGTGAAAGAAAAGGAGACACATTTTTCATCCTCTGCCTCACAGGGGATCTCTGGCTCTCTCAGTGAACACAGAACATTGCTCCTTTAGAGCAAAGAGATAATGAATAAAACAAATGAATAAACACAGTAAATTTGTTCTTGAAACTGCTTAATGAACACAAGATCAGATGTGATTATTTCCCATGTGTGGGGGTAAATATAGTACATGATTTATATTATAGTACATTAAGGGTTTGTACACCTGCTTAATACCTGACGATTAATCACAGCTGTAGGAAAAGTGTGTCTTAGTAAATACACTGGATAAACTCTGCTTTTTGTCCTCCATACTGTAGGTTCATACTGTAATTGTCTCACATGTTAGAAACACAGCAAGATTGTTAGGCTGAGTCAATCTTCCAGCTAAAATTTGTATGCACAGTACCCTTTCAGTGCCTCAATATTTGCTGAAACATATTGTGTGAAATACAAGGAAATGCATAATATCATAACGGCTGTGTACACAATTATTTTCTTAACCACTTTGTGAAATACAGAGTTTTTAGTGCAATGCAGGTTAAAGTAGCCTTGAACATTTATGCTCTGGTCTGGAGGAAGCATTGGCTATGTCTAAAAGCACAGTGCTTTCTGTTAAGGATAAATTCATAAGTTAATATATGCATTTTTATAACAGTCCCCATGTTATGCCAGCACAACTGAGCAAAAAAAAAAAAAAAAAAAAAAAAAAAAAAAAAAAAATATATATATATATATATATATATAATCTATCTCATCCTCATAATTGCATGGTACACTTTATGCAACCAAGTTGGTCACTAATTAATCAATATACACCGAAACTCCCCCCTACACACATAAAGAAAAAAAAAGTGGCATAATCTAATATTTTTAATAAATTAAATATTTTGGCTTAATTATAGCCGTGTCACAAGATTTAGTTCCATCCAGAGTCACAATCATTTCTGTCCAAGATGTTGTATTGATGCTGTGAGATTTTTGACCTCTGTGTAAAGCCTTCTCTTGGGTTAAGGTCTGGTCTCTGTGGTGAATGCTTCCTGAACCTCTCTTTGCACAACATGCTATCAGGGAAAAAAAACAATTCATTTATGGAAAACTCTGGTCACTTCATTTTTTGGGCACATACTGTATTGTTGCTGAGCTTAGACCTGACCAACAGAAGCAACTCCAGATCATTACACTTCCCACATGGCTTGATGGGTGCATCACTTAATCCACCTCCCTTCTTGCCCTGATGTGACCATCACTCTGGAACAGGGTCAATCTGGACTCATCAGACCACATGACCCTTTTCCAATGCTTCTCTGTCTAGTCTTTATGCACTGAAGCAAACTGAAGCCTTCTCTTCTGATTAGCCTCACGGATAAGTGTTTTTCTTAAGGATTACACAGCTGGGTGTAAAGGATTCCCATCCCTTGCATTGTGTGTGTGGATTTTTTTTTTCACGATTTAGTTTTCATGTTTTCTCAAAGACAATGGTTCACCTCCATTATTTCAGATTTTAATAATGCGTTTTACAGTTCTTAACTCAATTTCAGTAGTTTCAGCAATCTCCTTAGTTGTTTTCTTTGCTTGATGCAGGCCAATAATTTGAACCTTCTGAAACAGGGTAACATCGTTGCCACGACGACAGATATGTCTTCTGACATGATTGTTTAACAGTTATCTTAAATATCTTTATCTTTTTTAGTCCGGGCAGTGTGTGATTCTTTATTAGACACTTTAATTTAGTCTATATTGAAGGCTTCAAAACTCATATCTCTGATATAATAATTTTTTAGGTCGAAGATGAAAAATGGCTTTTTCTCCCTATGGTTATTTTTCTTGGACCTCAGGTACTCTGGCACCCTCTCGCTGCTTACATAATTGCAGTCCAGTGGTCAAAGCGGAGTTATTATCACAGGACATGAGCGTCTGTGTTTGCAGCTCGTCTCCGTGTGCCAAAAGGCTTGTCTTTAGCCATGCTACCTGGGTGTTCCACACAAAGCGGATTATCCTCAGACCTGCGCCTCCCTCACCCTCGCTCGGCGAGATTCGAGAGAGAAAATGGGTCAGTGCCAGCCATCAGCATGCAGCTGCCGCATATTAATGACAAAGTCGGTCTGTGACAGATGAGGTCGTCTCACAAGGGCTCTTTCTTTGTCTCTTTTTTCTCTCTGTACCTTCTATTTCCATTTCTCTTACACACACTCTGTGTTCAACTCCCTGCAATAGCAGTATCCCCTCCATCTTTATTTTTCTATTTCAGTTTTCTCTGAACCTGCACCTGCACTCTTATTCACTCTGACTCTCTGAGGTAAATAAATAAATAAGACGTGCAATCCTGGAAGTGAGCACTGGGAACAGTTCAGAAGGGACCTTGTTCTGAGTGCAGGAAATCAGTAGACAGCATATGGCAAACAGTATAATCCAGGCCAGCCAATGTTCCTCCCCTACATTCCTATCCTACAGGCTTTATGAACTAAGTGTTTGTGTGCAGAGTACAAGGACAAGGAATCGATAGTGCTGCATGGCCTGGAATAAACGCCAAACCAGCCTTAAAGATTTAAGAGGTGGACTGGAATGAGGCAGTAAACTGGTAGAGGAGTAGTACTAAGATGGACAGATTGATGGCATGATGAAATCCAAGACAAATGTAGAGACTGGAGATGTGAAAGCACTCATAATAAACCGTAATATATCC
>JAAGKR010011444.1:5319-19394 GCA_011419295.1 Clarias macrocephalus
TGTGTGTGTGTGTGTGTGTGTGTGTGTGTGTGTGTGTGTGTGTGTGTGTGTGAGTGTGAGTGTGTGTGTGTGTGTGAGTGTGTGTGTGTGAGTGTGTGTGTGTGTGTGTGTGTGAGTGTGAGTGTGTGTGTGAGTGTGAGTGTGTGTGTGTGTGTGTGTGTGTGTGTGTGTGTGTGTGTGTCTGTGCATGGTGCCATACAGTTACTGGCATGCAGTCTAGAGTGTATTTTTTACAGACATTTTAATAGCATAGACTTTGGATCCACCATGACCCTGGACATGATAACATGCTTCTTGAGAATGTCTGAATGCATGAAATTTGTTATTACTTGTTTGTAATGGTCTCTAACCTGTACTCACAGAGCCTAATGTTACAAGTGGTCTCAATATAACTGAAATTACAACAAGCTCATTGTTTCTGAACTGGACTGAACCAATAGGAAAAAGATCTTTCTTTAAAGTACAGTGGAGCAATGGCAGCATCACTTTGAATTCAACAACCTCAAACCCTTTCTTTAACATTACTGATCTCAATTCTGGAGTCAGTTACACTTTCCTCATATCTGCTGTTGCTGCAGATAATATAACAGAAGGAGAAGCGATTGCTTTTTCAGCTTATACAAGTATGTTTCAGAGAATTGTCTTCTCATTGGATGACAACAAAAGGAATTTCTGAACAAAGTTAATGTTAATGGACTTCTTTTACCTTCACAGAGCCTGACACTGTTAGTAATCTTACAATAGTTAATGTTACAGTCTCCTCTGTATTACTGTCCTGGACTCAGTCAATGGGGGAAATCTCTTATTATGTAATTCAATATGAGAATAACAGTACAACAATCAATAACACTGCTGAAAGCACCATGATTAACATAATTGATCTGACTCCTGGAGTGCAGTACACATTCAGAGTGTTTGCAGTTGTTGGAGATAATAAAACAAAAGGAAATTACAACTCCATATCTGCCTACACAAGTAAGACATAAGTTAAACATTAATAAATGAATATCATAAGTAATTTGCTATTGTGGCTGCATGGTGATGCAGCAGGTAGCTGTGTTCAGGTTGCTGTCTTTGTGGAGTTTCTATTTTATGCATGTTCTCCATGTATCTGCATAGTTATTTCAATGTTTCTCTGTTACCTCCAACCTCACAAAGTCATGCTTGTGGCTTGACTGGCTGTTATTAATTGCCTCTTTGTGTGTGTGTGTGTGTGTGTGTGTGTGTGTGTGTGTGTGTGTGTGTGTGTGTGTGTGTGTGTGTTCGTGTTCATTGTGCCATAAAATTTACTGGTGTCCTATTTAGAGTGTACAGTCGAACCTTGGATTGCAAGCATAATTCGTTCAAGAAGCATGCTCGTATAACAAATCACTCGTATATCAAAGTGAAGTTTCCCATAAAAAATAATGGAAACTCAAATGATTTATTCCACAACCCAAAAATATTAACATAAAAATAATTAATAGAAAATATAGAGTAAAAATAAAACAAATTAACCTTCAGTTTACATTTGAAAAGATCCATGACTGGTGTTAGCCAATGGAAGAGGCAGGAGCAGAGGGTCTAGTGTGTAGGACGTCTATCACACACACACAAACACACACAGTAATGGAATAACTTCTCTGGCAGTCTCTGGTTACTGGAATCTTCTCCTTTTTGCGTGACTTTCATAAGGAACTTCTCCAATGATACTTGCTTTTGTCTCCTTGAGGATTTCGCAGAAATGTGACATTGCATTGTCGTTAAATAGATTGATCTTCCGCAGTGCTACAGCCTTTTTAATCTCTTTCTTCATGGGGGCCGTTGTTGCAGTACAGTTACTAAAGAACAGTCACTAGACTTGGACACAAATGTTAAAAAAATGCTTTACGCGTGCGCACACACACGTGGTCACAATATTATAGTAAACAGTACACGCACTGAGACTGAGCACGGGAGACAATTACCCACAATCCCATAGCGCACGTGAGAGAAGAACTATTGGCTCAGTTTTGATCATGTGATTCTCGGCAGACAAAGCATATACATACTACAGTACTCGTATAACAAGACCTCGCTCGTTTAACAAGTTAAAATGTATTTTAAAATTTTTCTCATCTTGAAAAACACCCGTAGACCAAGTTACTCGCTATCCAAGGTTTCACTTTATTTTTATCTTATACCTGTTTTTCTCAGCATAGGCCTCAGATCCACCATGATCCTGAACACGAAAAGGTGCTTAATGAAGACGTATGAAAGCATGAAAAATTAGCTGTTTGTAATGGTCTCTAAACTGTCCTCACAGAGCCTGATGTTGCAAGTGACCTCAGTGTGATTGAAATTACAACAAGCTTATTGGTTTAGAAAATTGTCTTCTCATTGGATGACAGAAGGAATTTCTGAACAAAGTTAACGTTAATGGACTTCTTTTGCCTTCACAGAGCCTGACACTGTTAGCAATCTTACAGTAGTTAATGTTACAAACTCCTCTATATTATTGTCCTGGACTCAGTCAAAGGGGAAAATCTCTTATTATGTTATCCAATATGAGAATAACAGTACAACAATCAATAACACTGCTGAAAGCACCATGATTAACATAATTGATCTGACTCCTGGAGTACAGTATACATTCAGAGTGTTTGCAGTTGTTGGAGATAATAAAACAGAAGGAAATTACAACTGCATATCTGCCTACACAAGTAAGACATAAGTTAAACATTAATAAATTAATATCATAAGTAATTTGCTATTATGGCTGCATGGTGATGCAGCAGGTAGCTGTGTTCAGGTTGCTGTTTTTGTGGAGTTTCTACTGTATGCATGTTCTCCATGTATCTGCATAGTTATTTCTAGGTTTCCCTGTCACCTCCAACCTCACAAAGTCATGCTTGTGGCTTGACTGGCTAATCTTAATTTCCTCTGTGTGTGTGTGTGTGTGTATGCATGGTGCCATACAGTTTACTGGCATGCAATCTAGAATGTATTTTTATCTTGTAACACATTTTCTTAGCACAGATTTTGGATCCACCACAATGCATGAAATTTATTAGTTGTTTCTAATGGTCTCTAACCTGTACTCACAGAGCCTGGTGTTGCAAGTGACTTCAGTGTGACTGAAATTACAACACGTTCTTTGTTTCTGAACTGGACTGAACCAATAGGAAAAAGATCTTTCTTTAAAGTACAGTGGAGAAATGGCGGCATCACTTTGAATTCAACAACCTCAAACACTTCCTTTAACATTACTAATCTCAATCCTGCAGTCAGTTACACCGTCCTCATATCTGGCGTTGCTACAGATAATATAACAGAAGGAGAAGCAGCTGTTCTTTCAGCTTATACAAGTATGTTTCAGAGAATTGTCTTCTCATTGATTGTCAAAAGGAATTTCTGAACAAAGTTAATGTTAATGGATTTCTTTTGCCTTCACAGAGCCTGACACTGTTAGCAATCTTACAGTAGTTAATGTTACAGTCTCCTCTATATTACTGTTCTGGACTCAGTCAATGGGGGAAATCTCTTATTATTTAATCCAATATGAGAATAACAGTACAACAATCAATAACACTGCTGAAAACACCATGATTAACATAACTGATTTGACTCCTGGAGTGGAGTACACATTCAGAGTGTTTGCAGTTGCTGGAGATAATGAAACAGAAGGAAATTACAGCTGCATATTTGCCTACACAAGTAAGACATAAGTTGCAAATATTGGCAGAATACTGTACGTAATTTGCAATTAGAGCTGCATGGTGGTGCAGCAGGTAGTGTTACATGGTGTTCACTGTTCTAGAATTTGATTCCACCACAATTCCTGAACATCATTACATGCTTGCTGAAAATGTCTGAATGCATGAAATTTCTTATTAGTTGTTTGTAATGTTCTCTAAACTGTACTCACAGAGCCTGATTTTGCAAGTGACCTCAGTATGTCTGAAGATGCAACGCGCTCAGTGTTTCTGAACTGGACTGAACCAATATGAAAAAGATCTTTCTTTAAAGTACAGTGGAGCAATGGCAGCATTACTTTAAATTCAACAATGTAAAACACTCCCTTTAACATTACTGATCTCAATCCTGGAGTCAGTTTCCTCATATCTGCTGTTGCTGCACATAATATAACAGAATGAGAAGTGATTTGACTTTCAGCTTAAACAAGAATGTTTTTAAGGTTTATTATGTGTTACTGTTTGAATTCCGGAATGTTTTACCTTTACAGAGCCCAACACTGTTATCATTCTTTTGACAAGTAGTTGTACATCCTCCACTGTATTGCTGCATTAGACAGAACCTATCTGCCAATATATAAACATGTATTCTAGTATGATATTTTTAGTGTTACAATTTTTTAACACTACTGAATGCATAAACATAGAATCTAATCTGACTTCTAAATGTAGTACATGTTTTTGCAGTACAAAGTTTTTGTATTTGCAGCAGATACTAAAACAAATGGAAAGTATATTTTTTTCTGCTACCCTCTTCATTCCTTGTGAGCTTAGTCTGGATTCAGATGCTCAATGGCTATTGTTCTGTTTGGACATTTCAAATATTATAAATGAATGTATTGTTTAACATATATGTTCAATCATATAATTTTTATACCAGACAGTTAACCCTTTATTACAAATCTTAGTACTCTAGGCAACATTTTTATTTGGCAGTCCTTATGTTGAATCTTGACTCCTGTAGTCCACATCCACTTTAGACTCAACTTCAACTCAAGTGTACTGCTTGCTTTTATTAGGAATTGTTCCACAAGTTCCCGAAACAAAATTTGGGAAGAATTTTCACTCTTAAATGCACCTAATAATAAATAGTACCAAACAATAAATACTACAGTCCTTAAAAAATCTTAAATTATGGGACACCCATTGCCTCCTTACTGTAAATGGAAGGTCTGGTCTTACTTTAGGTCTGTGTTTTGGTAAAATGCCCTTTTTAGACAACATTTCCCAAATTGCAAATATAGTTAAACCTTGGATTGCATGCATAATTCATTCCGGAAACGTAACTTTGTAATCCAAAGCACTCATATATCAAAGTGATTTCTCCATAAAAAATAATGGAAACTCCAATGATTCATTCCACAACCCAAAAATATTCATATAAAAATTAGTATACAAAATATAAAGTAAAAATAAATTAACGTGCACTTTATCTTTGAAAAGAATTGTGGCTGGTACACACACACACACACACACACACACACACACACATACACAAACGTAATCACTGCTCTGGAAGTTTTTTCTTTTTGTGAGACATTGACAACGAACCTCTCTAATGCCTCCTTGAGGATTTCGCAAAAATGTGACATTGCATTGTCGTTAAACAGATTGATCTTGCGCACTGCTACAGTCTTTTTAACCTTTTTTTTCATGGGGGCCGTTGCTGCAGTACAGTTACTAATGAACAGTCACTAGATTTTAATGCTTTACACGCGCACACGTGGTTAAAATGTTATAGTAAACGGTACACGTGCGCACAGACGTTGACTTTGCGAGTGACGCACTGAGACCAAGCATGGGAGATTACCCACAATCCTGCAGCAAAAGATGGACGAACCATTATGTGACTTCTATTTTTCTGTTTCAAACCGGCCTGACTGGGTACTTCAGCTCGGTTTCAGTTTGCCACTGTGTTTGATGGTCACTGATGGCACCCTATGATTGTTGAGTGACATTTAAATAAGTTTGTGGTCATTCCTGTCAGCAAAAATTAGTTTTTGCCCTTCTGTACCTCTGTTGTCCCCAGTGTCTGCTGTTTGATCTTGTTTTTATGTTTGACATTTTAGGATGGAAGTGCCAGTGAAGCCAGGATTAAATCCTTTTTTCCCCCCTGTTCTTGAAAACTGTTCTTTTTAACTCTTTAGGCATTGTCAATGGTGATTTTTTAAATTTCCAAATACCATCCATCTGGTTACATTACAAGGGGAGTGTGATGATCACAACAGTGATTTTAATATTTTATTCTTTAGATTCAAGATTCAAAGAACTTTATTAATCCAAAGGGAAATTGCTTATTCCTGGTAACAGTTGCTCACCCTTTCTATCAAGTAAAGTAAAAGTAAAGTAAAAGTAAAGTAAAAAAAAAAAACATATCAATAAAATATAAAGTGTCCTCAAGGTTAAGAAAGATTTAATTTCAATGGTCAAATAATCAGTAACGCATAAAACAGAATGAGATGTACAATTTGTAAATATGACATATTACTTTAAAATAGAATGGCATTTGATTAAGAGTGCTTAGACCAGAGGGCCTTCCTATTTTCCTATAAACTCCTAGTGAGAGAGTCCTAGTGATTGATGTATATAAAGGATTTTTTTTTTGCTGTTAAACAACATATTCTATTTTAAAGACTATTTTTATTCTTCTATTGTTAATTTACTATTTTTTCTGTCACATTCAACTCTTCCCATAGAGCCGGACATTGTCAGAAATCTCTCATTCTCTGGAGTCACAACCACATCTGTAAATCTAGACTGGACTCAACCATTAGGACAGAGCTCTTTCTTTAGAGTACAGTGGATAACTGGCAATACGTCTACTTCTGAAACTGCCTTTAACATCACCGATCTACAGCCTGGAACAAATTACACATTTACAGTCTTAGCTGTTGCTGCTGATAATAAAACAGAAGGATCCCTGGTTGGCGTGACCACTTGCACAGGTACTGTAGGTTTCACAAGTTTAAAAAAAACCTGAAAAGCGAGGGGATTTAGACACTTTTGAGCATGTTGTAAACATACTGAACAATAGGAAATTGGATTCTTTAGTAACCATGCTAATTGAGATCCCCTCTTAGATTAAATTAAAACTCTAGTAGCCCCTGACACATTTTGCATATTTTTAACTGCATTTTAATATCAAAGTATGCTGCAGGGTTATTATTTCAAAATAGGCATAATAGCACTGCTTTTCTGTGCCAGAAAGCATATAGTAGATGCGTAGAAACAACATGGTCATGCATGTCACAGAAACTGTAGTTCATGTATCATGATGATGATACATGTTTATGGTAAAGGCAAGATACTTGTGAAAAAACTGCTGCTGCTTGTCCTAGTTATGTAGAGATTAAAAAAGATATAAATGAAAGTAACCAGGAATTAATTATCAGGGGTGTTCATGTCAAACAAGGAATTTAGACTATGCAGAATAAAAGAACACAGATATGAAATCTGTCATGAGGTATCGGAGGGTAAGCACAGAAGCTTTTGCAGTTAGCCCATGTAGCGTGGATGGTAAACCCAAACGCGGAAGCATCGCGAGTAGGCAGGATAACCACGCAATTTATCTAAGAACTCTCTTACACGAAGAGCTAGGATCAACACAAATAAATCCGCCTTCTAGCAACACACACTCAATCAAGGATGCAACCCAAATCGATGAGTACTCACAGAATAGTCGGCGAAGCGTCAGACAAGGCATGGGCGAACTCAATGACTGAGCAATGTGAAGCGCCATCTTGTTTCCTTTTATGCTTCCCATTGGTGAAGTGATAAAGGGTTTGAGCTGGGAGGTGTGAAATACTGGATGGATCCGGAGCGCCGCAGGCAGCTGGAGTCGGTAGGTGACAGGATTGATACGGAGGGTGATGCGGTATGGACCGATGAACCTGGGTGATAGCTTTTTGGATTCCGTGTGAAGGTGAAGGTTTCTGGTTAAAAGCAATACTTTGTCACCTACATTGTACAATCGTCCCGGTGGGTGTCGACGGTGATGTTGAGTGGCGTAGCGGTTGTTGGCCTGTTGGATGGCAGCATTTGCTTGGTTCACAGCCGTCGACACCGGCGAACCAACTGTTGGGCAGACGGCACCTCAACCACCGGTTCTTGATGATCGAACATCAAAGGTTGGAAACCGTGGCATACCTCAAATGGACTGAGATTGGTGGCTGAAGAGACATGGAGATTGTGAGATAACTCAGCCCATAGGAGGTAGCGGGCCCAGGAGCGCTGGCGATCGGCAACAAAGCATCTCAGGTAGCGCTCCAGTTGTTGGTTGGTCCGCTCCGTCTGACCGTTAGTCTAGGGATAACCAGAGGATAGACTACAGGTGAAATTGATAAGACGGCAGAAGGCCTTCCAGAACCGGGCGGTGAACTGGGGTCCCCTGTCCGAGACGATGTCTTTTGAGAACCCATGCAGTTGGACTACGTGTTCTAAAATCAGCTCTGCTGTTTTTTTGGCTGACGGGAGTCCGGTGAGGGCCACCAGGTGCACGGCTTTGGAGAACCGGTCGACGATGGTTAAGATGGTGTTTTTCTCTTCGGAGGCCGGCAGGCCCGTGATGAAGTCGATGGCAATGTGCGTCCAGGGCCGATGGGGAACGGGGAGTGGTTGGAGTTCCCCCGGTGTCGGTTGGTTGGCATTCTTGGACCTGGCGCACACTGGGCACGCCTGGACGTACTCCTTGAAATTTTTTTGGAAAAGAAACTACAGGGATGTAGCTTCTGGTCTGGACCTCGTCGAGAGAAAACAGCCCCAGCGCCCATATCCGAAGCGTCCACCTCCACAACGAATGGTTTACTTGCGTCTGGGTGCAGGCTGGGGTTGAGGCTGAAGTGATGAGAAGAGGGTCGAGTCAGAGCGGTTAAAGGGGCGGCAACCGTACTATAGTCCCGGATAAAGCGACGATAGAAGTTTGCAAACCCGAGAAACCGTTGAAGTTGCTTGAGGGTCTTGGGTAGGGGCCAATGACGCACAACTTCCAGTTTCTGCGGGTCCATGGCGACACCCTGGGGCGAAATGACAAAACCCAGGAACGTGGTGGAGCGCTCGTGAAAGGCGCATTTTTCCAACTTACAGTACAGTTGGTGGATGAGTAATCTCTTAAGGACCACTCTGACGTGCTGGGGGTGTTCCTCGGCTGTGCGTGAATAAATAAGGATATCGTCCAGGTAAACGAACACCCACCGCCCTAGCATGTCCCTAAGGACATCATTGATGAACTGTTGGAAGGCGGCGGGTGCGTTGCAGAGTCCGAATGGGATGACCAAGCTCTCGTAGTGTCCAGTAAGGGTGATGAAAGCCGTCTTCCACTCATCGCCCTCTCTGATGCGCACCAAGTTGTAGGCGCTCCGGAGGTCCAACTTTGTGAAAATGGTGGCGCCAGAGAGGGCGTCCAGGGCTGAGTTGGTAAGAGGCAAAGGGTGTCTGTTCTTAATGGTGATGTTATTAAGCCCCCGATAATCGACACAGGGACGTAAGTCGCCCCCTTTCTTCTTCACAAAGAAGAACCCCGCGGCGGCAGGTGAGGAGGAGGGCCGGATGGTGCCGTGGCGAAGGACGTCAGAAACATATCTCTCCATTGCCTGCATCTCAGCGGCGGAGAGGGAGTAAAGATGGCCACGGAGGGGGACCGAGCCCGGCTGAAGTTCAATCGTCAGGTCATAGGGGCGATGAGGAGGAAGGTGTGTGGCTCGTCTCTTGCAGAATACTTCAGCAAGGTCTCTGTTGGATGACGGGGATGGCGTTGGTGTCGACATCGGCTGCCTCGGACTCCCTAGAACACGTCCCAGCCGGAGCCCGCAGGCAGAGTTCGGTGCCGGTCGGCCCCCACTGCAAGATCCGGTTTTGCGTCCAAGAGATGAGGGGGTCATGTTGGAGCAGCCAGGGGTGTCCGAGGATGATGGGTGGCAATGAAATGGAGGTGAGGTGGAACTGGATCCGTTCGTGATGTTGGCCGATGACAAGGGTGAGCGGCTGAGTCTGAGTGGTGATGGGGCTGGAGGAAAGGGGCCGACCGTCGACAGATATGATACGAACGGGCTGGGATAACGCCTCAAGTTCCACTCCCAGTTCTTTGGCAAAGGAAGAGTCAATAAAGTTACCTGCGGCACCGGAATCGATGAACGCAGTACTTCCGACCCGTTTGTGGCCAAACCAGAGGTGTACTTGGACCGTGAGACGGGAATTATTGGGTGTCGTGACCGAGAGGTGGAGGGGGCCCGGTGAACTGCCCCGTTTGCTCACCAGGCCTGAGCGTTTCCCGGGCGAAGTAGACAAAGGGCCCTGTGGTGCGCCACTGACCCACAGTAGGCACAGAGCCCTTCTCTGAAGCGTTGTTCCTGTTCTGCAGCGGTCAAGGAGGCGCGTTCTAGTTGCATGGGTTCCCCAGCTCCGGTGTTAACCACGGCGGGAGGTGGAGGTCCAACGGGTGCCATGGCGGTGGTGGTGAAGGAGGGACGAATGTCAGGAACCGGGGCGTGAGGGTATGAAGGTGACGTGAGGGTGGGGGCTGGCCTCGGATGGGAGAGCAGGCGCTGGTCAATGCGGAGGGCGAGCTGAATCAGTCCTTCCAGCGTGGCGGGAATCTCTCGTCCGGCGAGTTCATCCTTGATCCGTGAGGCCAGTCCCTCGTAGTAGGCCGTCCGGACGGCGGCGTCTCCCCAGGTGGTCTGCATGGCTAGAGTACGAAAGTCCGCTCACGGACGACCTTCCCTGCCGCAGATGATATAATTTGGCGTCGATCTCCACCTCAGCAGCAGGATGTTCAAATGTTAGTTTCAGTTGATGGGTGAACTCTCCGTATGAGTAGGCCGTGTCTGAATCTGATCTGAGGACCGCCGTGGCCCACTCAGCCGCCTGCCCGGATAGCAATGAGACGAGAAGCGCAACGTTCAGTCGGTCTGTGGAGTATTTGGTGGAATTAAACTCAAACACAAGATCCAATGCGGTTAGAAAGACACTGCACCTCCCATCTGTGCCATCCCACTTATCCGGTAGAGCTATGAAAACATCAGAAGGGGGGCGAGGTGGCGGTGCCGCAGCCACTGTGATGGGCGTGGCAACAATCGAGTGAGCAGCCGCCCCGCGGAGGGTTGCGTTCTCCTGCCGTAGCTCCGCCACCTCGCGGCGCAAAGCCGCAATGTCTTGGAGGTCCTTTTGTAGAGACAAGCAACCCAAATCGGTGAGTACTCCCAGAATAGTCGGCGAAGCGTCAGACAAAGCATGGGCGAACTCAATGACTGAGCAATGTGAAGTGCCATTTTGTTTCCTTTTATGCTTCCTGAAATGCGACCGTATTACTTCCAGGTCCTAGTGCCGGTCGTGTTACGAGTGTTTATGACAAAAGCAAGAACTTCCTTTCTTTCTCTGTATAGTCCCTGCCACACTAATGCTCTTAACCCAGCATTTTACCAGTGCTTGGATACCATTAAGTTTTCTCAGTATGCTGGAGCAATGGTCAAACCGCCTGCTTTGCATCTGAAATGCTGGCCTCCTAAGAACTCATTTAATAGCCTAAACATGTGGAAATGGCTTGAAGTGCAGTGGGCTTCTTACCACCTTGGATGGGATCGTCATTTACAGATGTACAGCCGCCTTTAAAATTTTGCACTATTGAAATGTTTTACTGCGGCTAAAAGTCTCATCATCGTACTGTGCTTGAAGTCTTTCGAAAAAATGGCAATAGGATTCACGCCTTCATTCATGAGAAACTCACAAGTCTCGCTTTAACTCATTTTATTTGCTTTATGCTACTTAAAAAAATATGCGACAAAAAATAAATAGGGCATGTCATATTGTCTTGTTGCTATACTACAACAGACAGGCCAAAAGCACCTTGTGGTTGTTGTAAAACCCTGTGTTTGTGTCTAGGTTTACTTAATTAAACCATTTCAATTACCATTGAAATTTGTAACATATTCAGTTAGGTATTTTATTGTATAAAGGCCTATATTGAAAATGTACTGTGTACTCACATCAAATCATATGAGGTGGCACTCTAATACACAGCCTCTACAATTTATAAAAAGAAATAAACATTTTCATAAAATATCATATAGGCACTAACCACACCTTTTAATAATGTTTTGATTGGGTGCCAACTCCTGGTTATATTGCTCCAGGATTACAAATATTTATAACAAATTTGTAATGGAAATATTTGTATTCTTGCTAAATTCTACTAATCTAGTAACTATCTAATTCCTCAAGGTACAAGTCCTGTCTCTAACATAAGCTGTGAAGGACCAAACCGCACTGCAACAGCTCTGCTGACTTTAACATGGACGAATCCTCCGGGCAGCAACAACGGATTCAATATCAGTCTTGATCAATCATTCAATGTCTTTGTTCCATCTTGCAATCCTGTCTGTAACTACAATTTTTCTAGTAACCTCCAATACTTCAGCCCTTACACTGTGACTATTTCAACCCAAGGATGTGGTGAGAGTGGCACATTGAACTTTACATGCAGGACAGGCATTACAGGCATGTGATTTACTTTTGTTTATTTTCCTGTATTGTGTTGTTTACAACTTATAATGAGCTCATATTAATAGTCGAGTAAATAAATAAATCGAATAGCTGTTGCTGTTGATGTGTGGAGGAAAGTAATCTTGTGCTCCTTTGTACTCTATCATTTAAGGTCCACCAGTGCCCAGTAATCCAGATGATGTAGCAATAGAGGTCATTCCAAAGAGTGAGACTGTAATAACTCTGCAATTCAATAAGAGTCTTCTGAATAACACTAATGGACAAATTAAAGCATATGGTGTTCTGCTGTCAAATGGCACTCAAAGTAGGACCGTTTGCCAATATGGTTTAATATAGCTTAATATAGTAGGACTGAATATTTGTTATAATATTTGTTGTTTTAAATGTAATTTTAGGTGACATCTCGAGTTCTTTCCTAACAAAGACCTATAAGGATTGGAAAGATGGAAATACAAAGACCTATCTCACTGTTTTAAAATTAACTGAAAATAGTGGTACCAGAAGCACGGACAACATGATTACAATTGAACTTGGAAGTAACAACGTCTCAGATGTAGTCAATGATACAAGTTATGAAAACGGGCCTCTGGCTAATCAGGAATACAGGTAAGCCAGCATGAAATTTTGAAGATGAATGAGTTTATAGTACTGTAAAAAGACAAGTAGAAGTTTACTAAAAGTTTGATTAAATAGTCCATCGCGTTATTTATGTGAGCTAATTCTGTTTCCTCTTTGCAGGGTAGCCATGGTTTTTTTCACCTGGTTGGAAATCAATAACAAACTTGTGAACACAGAAAAATCAATCTTCTCTGTAACACCCTTTTCTAGAAGAACTGCAAAACCATTGGACCCACAATGTAAGTCAGCTTAAAATTTATATCTTACACCACTTATATTATCTAGATTTTTGAAAAAAATTGCTATAACTGTATGATCATAAAAATGTGTTTCTACAACATTGTGTAAATATGTGTGTTTTAATGTATATGTTGTGTTTGAATCACTAGGTACACACTAAAAATGTTTTTAACAATAACAGTAACAATACATAATGCAAAGCATTACAAATGCATGTTGCTTTAGTGTTTTACAGAACTACAGGGTGGGCCATTTATATGGATACACCTTAATAAAATGGGAATGGTTGGTGATATTAACGTCCTGTTTGTGGCACATTAGTATATGTGAGGGGGCAAACTTTTCAAGATGGGTAGTGACCATGGTGGCCATTTGGAAGTTGGCCATCTTGGATCCAACTTTTGTTTTTTTTCAATAGGAAGAGGGTCATGTGACACATCAACCTTGTTGAGAATTTCACAAGAAAAACAATGATGTGCTTGGTTTTAACGTAACTTTATTCTTTCATGAGTTATTTACAAGTTTCTGACCACTTATAAAATGTGTTCAATGTGCTGCCCATTGTGATGTCAATGCAACCCTCTTCTCCCACTCTTCACTTACTGATAGCAACACCGCAGGAGAAATGCCAGCACAGGCTTCCAGTATCCGTAGTTTCAGGTGCTGCACATCTCGTATCTTCACACCATAGACAATTGCCTTCAGATGACCCCAAAGATAAAAGTCTAAGGGGGTCAGATCGGGAGACCTTGGGGGCCATTCAACTGGTCTGACACTAACCCATATTGGATAGATCCCTCCAAGACTGTTGGAACAACAAAAGTGATGGTATGGTGTGGTATATGGGGTACAAAGATAGTGGGGCCATTCTTCATCAATAGAAACCTCAAGGCCACTGGATATTTGAAATTGCTACATGATGATGTGTTTCCCTCTTTATGCACTGAAGCTGGCACGTTCCCTGAGTTTTTCCAGCAAGATGGTGCACCACCACATTATGGGTGTCAG
>JAAGKR010011445.1:5000-19392 GCA_011419295.1 Clarias macrocephalus
CAAGGTGATATTGTTCGTCTTTTCATTTCAGTACTGTATATTTTGACGCATACTGTAAATGTGTCCTAATAAACATTTATCATCAGTGGAGCATCTGCTGTTCTTTTCCCTGTGAATGACCCATTACTATAGAAACAATAATTTTTTTTTACCTTTTTAAAAATTATTATTGCTAAAAGATAAGTAAAACAGACGTGTGAAGAGTGAAGGCATGGCTGCTTCTACACAAGCAAGAAAATGTTTTGGACCTTCAACAAGATTCACTGTGACTATAAACGGATTAAAGTCTGTAATAAATGAATAAATAAATTTTCACGTCTGATGATGTGCTGCAGGGTTTCTAAACCCTCCTGCTCTCTTTTGTGTCCGTGTGATCTTCTGATGCCAGCACACTTGGCACTTGATTCGTCCAACCCCTACTTCTACACCCCCCCCCCCCCCCGCCGTATGCAGAGACACGCCAAATTAAAGACGATCCTCGTCCAGAACGATAGCATGTGGCCTCGTACGCGTGAAATCTGCCCCATGAGAGCAGGAGCTGTTTCTGGGCTAAACGGGGGGCGGGGCTCGCCGGGCATCGTACCAGAGTGCAGTGGGCGGGGGGGACTGGAGAGGGGGCGGCTTCTGGCTCGGAGAGGCGTCCCGCTGCTGCTGGAGTGTGTCCGCTGGAACACAAACATACATGTGAAGAAACTGCTCTGTGTGTGTGTGTGTGTGTGTGTGTGTGTGTGTGTGTATAATAGAGGTAGGGTTCATTCACACTGCATGTTCTCATTAAGCATCCTGAGAGCTGAGATGTGATCCTGTACACCAGCGCATTTTCTTTTGAAACAGGAAGTTGTGTCAAAGTGCTTAAACATTTAAAAGCAATAGAAATGTGCCATAAACACACCTGTCTCCAGCTAAGCACGGAGAACAGTGAGGAGTTATAAGGAGAGTAAAGAGTTTGTTAGCTGTGGAGGATCTCTCAGCACTGGCTTCAACCTTTACCTGCTTTAACCTTTTAACTTTAACCTTTTAATCCCAGACGACGAGGCACAGCAGGTGTGTATTTGGTTACAGTAAGGTCGAGAGATGGTGAGGGAGAGCCTGAGCGAGACGTCTGAGTCTGTCTGACTGAGAGATAACATGGCATTACAGAGCCTTAATGATGGAGGTGAAGCAAGAATTTGTCATTCCAGTAAGGTAACAAACTCTGACACAAGCTCCTCCACTTTCACAGGTGTCAACTCCACCCATTTATTCTCAGGTGGAAAAGGGAATAGTGTGTGTGAAGACGACTTAAACCATGAGCCATGTTTACTACTAACGAGTCGTTAATGTAGAGCGAGACACACCCTCGGGGGGAGGGGGAATATACTTATTAATTGGAAGAACACATGTTAGAGTCATAAATAATTGTAGTTGTTTTCCCAAAAGTGAAGCACGATGAGATGTGTATAGGGTGTATTTTTCTCTACACACAGCGTGATGTTAGTGTGTGTGATGTTAAACTCCTCCCTGTTCATTTCACTACAGAGCTGTTACTGACCCAACATCTCACACACTCTCACACACACACACACACACACACACACACACACACACACACACACACACACACACACACACACAGCGCTCTGTATATTTTTTCATATTTCTGTGTTCATGCTGGACTCAGAGGTTTGCCCCCCCCCCCCCTGCACAGCCGTCAGCTAAACCCTGGCACTGGGATCAAAGCCATATTGTCTTCTTCTTTTCTCTCTCTGTGCGATTATTTGCATTTTTTCTTTTTTAATATAAACTCCCTTGCCAGCTCTCCAGATGCCTGGGTCGGAGCTGATGCCAGTTTCATGGCACCGTGTTGGCAGAGCTGCTTCACGCACACTGAGTGGGGTCTGGGCTCGCCCTCTGTGGCGTGGCACTGATACGGCACGGCCATCTGCCAAACCCCTCGCCCACTGAGAGACGCTGATGGTGCGGAACCGGCAGGGCTCAGGATCAACTCTCACTCTGTCACGCAGCTTTCACACACACATACATACACACACACTCACACACCGTTTAAGCCTACAGGCATTCATCTCACCTTCATTAGCTTCATTATCTTCAACCGCTCTCACCGCTTGCTCACCTGACTTCATGGATCGGTGAGGTGTGTGGATGCTGACCCCCGACCTCAACGCTCTCTCTTCCTGCGCCTGTCCCAGGAGATCACCTGCTAGAGGCGGAGCCAACTGCCAGCGGTTTGTGTGCCCTGCCTGACTGCGCTCACGTCCGGCTAAACCGACACACAACTGCGATCACACACACACACACACACAGCATACAGAGTAAGAGAGTATTAGAAGGGCTGCACACTAAACACAAGTCCTTTCTTTATGCTGGATGAAAAGGTGTTTTTTTTATTAGGTAAATTGCTGAATAAAACACCAGGGGTCGTCCTGTCATAGATTTTAGTGGGAAAATAGTGACGGGAATCACCAGTCATCTCCAGATAGGATATTATCACAATACTTTGATCTAGATTCGTTTAAGATTGCGCTTCTATACTTATCATGAGTTTTATAAATATCTGATTCAACATTACATCATTTCCTGATTTTGTAAAGCTTTTAAACCTTTAAAAAAGTTTAATGAGTAATTAAATTTAGCTGGTTCCTTATAACATTAGGTTTCGCACTTAAATTCCAAGCGCAGCTTCAACTACATGCTTGGGTACAAAAGGGTTAAAAATAGATTTCTAAATGCCATAACAGTAATTAGCTTATTTGTGTGTGTGTGTGTGTGTGTGTGTGTGTGTGTGTGTGTGTGTGTGTGTGAGAGAGAGAGAGAGAGAAACTGGTGTGTAGTCATACAAAACTACAGTACTAATAAATTAAATTATTGTTAATGTAGATTTTTATTCTACTCTTATAATCCTCCCCAGATGACCCTGGAAACGATCAAATGATAGTTTTGACAGTTGCATGTTTAAATGAATGTGTTTTGTTTGGATGGCTCCAAGCTGTCCATTTAATTAAGCTTATATTTTGTAATAAAGCTGTTCTTAAATTTTCTTTCCTATTTTGCTATCATTTGCCCCCCCCCCGCCCCCCCTCCATACACAAAAAAATAGTTTTTCTACAATTCGACCACTGAGTGCCACCTGTAGAATTATAAAGAAACAGCGTTGTTTTACCACCTTCAATACCTCAAAAGTCTCAAAAAACAACTTGACAGTGAGTGCACAGGTTAGATGGCTGCGGCCCGTTTAAAGGTGTTAAAGATGTTAAAAAGAATTTAAAATATATTTGGATTATATAGTTTTGGGAAATATAAAAAATACATTGTTAAAAAATAAATTGTTTAGAAATGTGTACAGCATGCAGAATTCTACACAAGCACAAGTATATGGAACCTCGGATTGCGAGTAACGCGGTTTGCAAATGTTCAGCAAGACGAGCAAATTCTTTTAATAACTTTTGCCTTGAAAAACGAGCAAGTCTTGGTTTACGAGTACCGAGTATCATGTGACACGCATGTGCTTCTTGTTTTGATGCCGAGCGTCATGTGATCACAACTGAGCCAATGGTTTTTCTCTCTCTTGTGCTGTGGAATTGTGGGTAATCGTCTCCCCTGCTGAGTCTTAGTGCTCGTTTCTCACTGGTATAATCAACATCCGTGCGCACGTGTACTGTTTACTATAACACTGTGACCACGCGTGTGTATGTAAAACATATTTTATGTTGTGTTTGTATGTGTGTGTGTACAGCTCGCGTGTACTGTTTATTATAACACACGTGTGTGTCCACGTATAAAGCAAAAGCAAGTCTCATTAGAGAGGTTAAAGATTTATTCTCTCTCTCTCTCTCTCTCTCTGTCTCAGCCTGCACTGAATCCTTTAGTGTGTGTACGCGCACGTCATTGGACAGCGTGCCCCTTCTCTCCTACTCTTGCCTTCACACATACACAGCGCACGCACACACACGCACACACACGCGCGCGCGCGCACACACACACACACACACACACACAGCGCCTGTGCGCACAAACACATACACATAGCGAGGTGTCTGGATTTATTTTTACTTTTTTCAAAGGTAAAGTGCAGGTTAATTTGTTTTATTTTTACTTTATATTTGGTATTAATTATTTTATGTATTTATTTTTTTTAGTTGTGGAATCAATAATCTGAATTTTCATTATTTCTCACAGAGAAATTCATTTGATTTAGAGTTTTGATATAAGAGCACGCTTCCAGAACGAATTATGATCGCAATCCAAGGTTCCACTGTACTGTCAAAGATTAACGTATGCAAAAATATGCAAAGTGCTTAAACATGAGGTGATGTCCAGTTTTCATGTTCTTTTTTTCATGTAATCTCTTCTCTTAATAAAAAGTCTTCAATGTCACTTTATGTCTCCTCTTTAGAGTCGCTGACTGTATGTGTCGGTCTCTCTCCTTTCAGCTGTGTGTCACCCATGTTTCTGATTTACATATTATAATCAGCCTGAGTCACATGACTGAGTACGTCAGTACTAGTGATGGGAAGTTTTAATAATTTTAGTCTACATACACTCAAGTTGGCTATAAAGTAAAGCCTTTATTTTGTCACATATACATTACAGCACAGTGAAATTCCTTCTTCGCATATCCCAGTGTAACTGGGGTCAGAGCACAGGGTCAGCCGTGGTACAGCTATAGTTCCAGTAATGAGAATATTACACTGCAGCTAAGGACATATTATAAACAGAATGAGCAGCTCACCATCATATCTTCTGGTCTGAATCGTTCATTCTTTTGAATCTATTGCACTGCATAGCGTCTGTGGGAGTCACGTGACAAAAGACCGAACGATTTGGACCAAAAGGCACAAAGGTGACGACTCGCTTGTGTTTATAAGTAGATATAAACAGTAGATAATGAATGAATCAGTCTCCGAAACGACTCGTTCTTCTGAGTCACATTAAAGATTCGTTCAAAAAGAACGAATTGTTCATCAACAGACCATCACTAGTCTGTACCATCATATTTTTTTGGGAGAATCTGTCATGTCCGAATTGTTGTTAGTAAATATGTATTTTAAAAATCTTTGAACATTACACATCATTCAAATTATAATAAATGTATTTTTGATGTAAAATATAATATTTAAAAGCAGGCTTCCACAATGAAATCCTTCTTTCTTTTCCTTTTCTGATGAATTTTTAAACTCTAAACATTGTGAATGAAATACGGAGGAATAGTTCAGGACTCACGCGCGCTCGGCTGTGGCTGAGGCAGTTAGCACTTAGCATCTCTGTTCTGTCAGGTCACTAAACTCTAAAACAATTTACAGCAGGGAAATGAGCTGAGTCTCTCCGCGCTGAGACCTCTGTCAGAGAGAGAGAGAAAGAGAGGAGAGTGTAAACACATGGAACAGCACAGACACGTATTACATAAATAATAAAACAACAAACGAACTCCTATGAACTCTCAGCGCAGAGACGAGCTGAGCGATAGAGGGTAACCATCGCAACCGGGTAACCATGGCAACACCTGTGGCATCATGCCGGAAGTGAATTCTTCCATCCGATATCTAACACAAAATCATTTTTATAATGTACTTCTGTATAAATACAATGCGCGAAATTGTAGTACTTAATTTAGATCAGTGTCCATGTCTGGTTATTTCCGTTCCACGCATTTATAAGGTATTATAATAGCTCCTCGCGCAAATTTATGCAGTTAAAAAAAAATACACTTCCCATAACCCCACGCGGTCTCTCGTCTAGCCGGCTAGCATGCGCGAGAGGCTAAGCTTCGCGAAGTAGGAACCGTTTTTTTCGCTTCTGTGCCATTGTTTAACTTTATTATTTTTTTTTTACCTCAACAGCTATTCTAAAGTTATTATTATTTTTTATTTTATTTAATATTAGTATTTTTTCCTGACTATATCGTTTTCTTGTTTCGCTAACTAGCTAAGGGCGCGTATATCCAGAATACCCGGATGACAGGTTGGCGTTTGATTGGGCACGTGCACCGGCGACCTAACATTATAATAAAAGACCTAAAAAGACAAATACTGGCGTTACGTTAACAGTTAAAGATTTTGTAGAAATGTTTAAAGATAAAAAATAATCTGATGATCTTTAATGTGATCTGTGATATATTCATCTTATTAACACACAGAAATCACATTCTGTAAGGTCGAGTATCTGATGCCTTGTTTACACTAAGTTGTCCTTCTTTGGTGCTCAGACAAATACACTCGCTGTTCGGTAACCGGAGAGAGAATCACAGATGAGAAATGGAAAAAGTCGATCAGATAAAGATGAAGTTTTGTCTTAAAACGACTCCGGCGTGTTAAAATTCACTTCTACCACTTCAGCGCTGTTATTTCAGCCAAAGTGAAAATATGAACTAATCCCAGTAAAAATATTCACTTTATCTTCTCTAATTAATATCTATTGGTGCAGGTGTTTGTTTACATTGAGACAGCAGCGCATTAGTAGATTATTTTAAAGTAGATTATTAAATCCCACACGTAACTGTTCATAACATCACTTTTACTCCACATTTAGATTCACTGATGGTGCAGATTAAACTTCAGCCAGAGATCTGGAAAATTGTAAGTAAAGTAAGTAAAGCCTTTATTTTGTCACATATACATTACAGCACAGTGAAATTCCTTCTTCGCATATCCCAGTGTAACTGGGGTCAGAGCGCAGGGTCAGCCATGGTACAGCGCCCCTGGAACAGTTAGGGTTAAGGGCCTCGCTCAAGGGCCCAACAATGGCAATCTGGCTGAGCTGGGAATCGAACCGCCGATCTTCCGATCAGTAACTCAGTGCCTTAGCACTGTATTAATTGTATTAAATTCTGTCCAGCGGTCGATTTAACACGCATTATAATAGCAATTTGCATCTACTCCAGAATGTTATGAAGAGTGATCAGATGAATTGCATAGTCCTTCTTTGCCAGGAAAATTTACTTAATCCAGAAAGAAAAAAAACTTTCCACTGCATTTCATTGCTGTCATTAAAGGACCTGCTGAGATCATTTCAGTAATTGTCTTGTTAACTCAGGTGAGAATGTTGACGAGCACAAGTCTGGAGATCATTATGTCAGGCTGATTGGGTTAGAATGGCAGACTTGACATGTTAAAAGGAGGCTGATGCTTGAAATCATTGTTCTTTCATTGTTAACATGTTGACCTGCAAAGAAACGCCTGCAGCCATCATTGCATTGCATAAAAATGGCTTCACAGGCAAAGATATTGTGGCTACTAAGATGCACCTAAATCAACAATTTATAGGATCATCAAGAAGTTCAAGGAAAGAGGTTCAATTCTTGTTAAGAAGCTTCAGGGTGTCCAAGAAAGTCCAGCAAGCACCAGGATCGTCTCCTAAAGAGGATTCAGCTGCGGGATCGGAGGGCCACCAGTGCAGAGCTGCTCAGGAATGGCAGCAGGCAGGTGTGAGAGCATCTGCACACACAGTGAGGCCAAGACTTTTGGAAGATGGCCTGGTGTCAAGAAGGGCAGCAAAGAAGCCACTTCTCTCCAAAAAAAACATCAGAGACAGATTGATCTTCTGCAAAAAGTCTGGCGAATGGACTGCTGAGGACTGGGGCAAAGTCATATTCTCGGATGAAGCCTCTTTCCGATTGTTTGGAGCATCTGGAAAAAGGCTTGTCCGGAGAAAAAAAGGTGACGCTACCATCAGTCCTGTGTCACGCCAACAGTAAAGCATCCTGAGACCATTCATGTGTGGGGTTGATTCTCATTCAAGGGCGTGGGCTCACTCACAATGCTGCCCAAAAACACAGCCACGAATAAAGAATAGTACAAAAACACCCTCCAACAGCAACTTCTTCCAACAATCCAACAACAGTTTGGTGAAGAACAAGGCATTTTCCAGCACGATGGAGCACCGAGCCATAAGGCAAAAGTGAGAACTAAGTGGCTCGGGGACCAAAATGTTGAAATTTTGGGTCCATGGCCTGGAAACTCCCCAGATCTTAATCCCATTGAGAACTTGTGGTCAACCCTGAAAAAGAAGAGCCAACACTGTAAATACTGACTCTTTGCATAAATGTCATGTAATTGTTGATAAAAGCCTTTGGAACATATGAAGTGCTTGTAATTATATTTCAGTACATCACAGAAACAAAGATCTAAAAGCAGTTTAGCAGCAAACTTTGTGAAAACTAATATTTGTGTCATTCTCAAAACTATTGGCCACGACTGGAGACATAATATTTAAACTGGAAATTAACTCTATTATTTGAAACTGCACTTCCAAAAAAACATTTAATGACAAGAAAGTGATTAATTAATTTATGGTGACACTATTTAAAATACCACATCTTAGAAACCTAAGAAAGCTGTAAGGGAATATGCTGTGAGCAGTGGTGGCTCAGAGGGTTACTGATCGGAAGATCGGTGGTTCGATTCCCCGCTCAGCCAGGTTGCTATTGTCGGGCCCTTGAGCAAGGCCCTTAACCCTAACTGCTCCGGGGGCTGACCCCAGTTACGCTGGGATATGCGAAGAAGGAATTTCACTGTGCTGTAATGTATATGCGACAAAATAAAGACTTTACTTTACTACACACTCTATATGAACTACACTTCCCAAGGTATAACGGGCACGACGTGTACGTGTTCCTCGCGTGCGCTACGGTCCGGCTCAATTGGCATTTCACGCAGGCAATCAAACCGTTGGCGTATCAATCCTCGGCTCGTGATTGGACAAATTTGAGTGCCATGCGTGATGACGTCTGACGTTGCTAGCGAAAGAGCAAAAGGAGGGAGGAACTCGAATGGAGGCCGTCGGTTTTGGAGAATCAGTCCAATCGCCTGAGAGAGCTGCGCTAAAACCCTGCTAGAGTAGGTTTTAATCCTTCGGTATTTGCCCCGGATCGCAGCTGCAGCTCTCGCTGCCTCGCTGTGCCGCTCCCGGGAGCGCGCTGTAGGTTTATCCCGCGGAGCAGGTTCCTGTTGTTTATATTGAATACAGCCCGGAGTAGGAGGCCCGGCGCGCGCCTGACACTCGGGTAATGTAGCGCAGGCTAAAGCTAAGCTAACGTCCCTGGGTTAGCGCGCGATCGCCTCGGAAACTTTACCTCAGAAATCTGTTGATTTATTTAGAGAAATATTCCTAAACACACAGGCACTGGGGATAAAGTCTGTCTGATATAAACACTCTACCTAATATAAATGTGTGTGGAGTTGTAACGCACAGCTAACTTTAGTTAGCTAACTTCACACACAATTAGCCGAGGAGCTAGCAGGCTAATGAGTTAGCCGTTAGCATGTAGCTGTGTGTGTTGGAGGAGGAAAAAAAAACACAGATCGCTCTCGGTTTGTGTGTGTACACACATATATCTATACGAGTGTGTGTGTGTGTGTGTGAGAGAGAGATTCGTAAGGCTTACGCCACAGAAATAGCCCGGGAACGTAATAAAGCAGACTAGCAGATTACTTTGTCATAATTTCTCGTATAAAAGCGAGCTGTGTGTGTCTGTGCCGTCAGTGTGTTACAGGAGTTTAACTAACACTAACTAGCTCAACAATGCTAACTAGCTGTAGCTAACACTATTGCTAATCAGCACTGGAGTTAGCCGAGGCGGTGTAGCATCGAGGTAGCTAGCTAGATAAAAAAAATTGTAATATATATAAGAATATTATACAGTGAGTTTACCGTTTTAGACGGGGATCAGACGTTAGCTGATTGCTAGCTAAGCGGTGCTCAGAGCTAACTTTTTGTTGTTGTTGTGAATCCAGATGTTGTGTGGGGTAGATTGTTGTTGTTTACGTTTTGGCATTAATGCTGAGCTTTGTGTATCTGTGAGTTTTTGTCCTTCGTGCTCTTTCCTTCTCATCAGCTTCAGGCTTCTTCTGTTTGTTTACGCTGGCTTGTTTTGTTTCTTTCTCTGTCTCTGTAGAGAATATGAAACGCTCTTCACAATGACGTCTCGAATCGTGAAAACCTACAGCCGCAAGGCAGGCGACGGGACGTCCAAGTTCGACGAGGTTCTGTCCAACAAGCGTGCCACGCTCAGCACCAAATGGGGTGAGACCACGTACAAAGCCCAGCTGGGCTCCAAGAGACCCGGGATGAAGGCGGACAGACCCGACCGCACCAAGAAGCCCAAGATGGCGGAGGACGACAGCTCCGAGGACCCGTTTGGGTTCGACAGTGATGATGAATCGAAGCCGGTGTCATCCCGTAATGCGTCCAAGTCGTCCCCATCCAAGGCGGGTTCTGCGGAAGCCGGGCTGACTCTCGAGCCGAACAGCAGAGTGAACCAGCCCGTCAGTGCGGAGGCAGCGGCGCCCGGCCGGAACCCTACCCGCACCTCGTCCACCCTCGGTGCAGAAAAGAGCTCTGCTCGGGTACCAGAGGACTCAGGGAAGTTCTTCAGCAGCTCCATGTCAGGTATGGAGATTTTCCAGGTGGAGTTGGACCAATGATTATTAACATTTATTAGTAACCTCTTTATGTGTAGATGAGGATCAGAGCTGCAGCAAGACCCTGCTCTTTATGTACGCCAAGTATAGAAATAATCCACAAGCTACCGTGATTAGTTCCCGAGGGTGTTTCTTTCCTCGTGTGTCTCAGGACAGTCGCTGTTGGATAACAAGCCACTTTCATTGGTAAACCAACCCCTTTCATGCCTTGACCCAGTATCACAAACTCCTCGAATGTTAACGATTAGGATGCGTGTCGATTCACATGTCTCGGTGTCAGGGTTTATCTACAAGACCTGGATGATCATGTGTGATGGCGGGGGAAATAACTGCTCACACCAGATTTGTCAATTTGTGTGGGTTTGCTCACATACTTGTTTTGAGCCAGAGGGTGTACTGCAGTGTACATGATCTCTCCCTGTCACCACTCTGAGACATCGTTTGTCCTAAGATTGGTTTTATATCATCATGTAGCCGAGCTCTGTGTCCCTGTGTACAGCATCATGATAGAATTTCCCGCCATTTCACCGTACAAACAAATGTCTGTGTCGGGTGTCTTTTAGTCAAATTTGAATATTTAAACAATTGTACAATTTTAAAGATGGATGTCACAAGGTATATCTGGCATAGTTAAGATGCCCTGTGCTTTGTATGAGCACATCCTGAAGTCTTTTATAATGTCAGATATATATTGTTTCTTCACATCTGAGAAACAAGAGTTGCTTACATTATATCAGCTATAAACACGCGTCTCCTCAGCAGCCCTTATCCCATAGAACATAAACCTGTGTCCTGAAAGCCATGAAAGCTTTACTCCTGACACCGGAGACTCCTTCGAGGAATAAATAAATCAGCACACTGATATAAATCTGCGCTACGAACAGAGCTGCTCTTGCAGAGAATTAATCAAAACGTTTCTGGTGTGATGATGGTGATTCTCCTTCAAACAGGAAGTAACAGATTGACATAACACTGCACACTTGGTAGACAGGAAGCGTGTATGTGTGTGTGCGCGTGCGCGCGTACTAGCATCTGTGTGTGTTTCCTGACTGCTAGGCATGAGTGACAGGTGGCTCAGGCCCAAACACATGCCCCCCCTCCCTAGAGGGAGTGTCAGCCTCGTCCCCGAGCGCTCAGTGACATTTCCCTGACAGGAAGTGGCATGCTTGGCAGTGTTACAGGGCTGCAGGTGACGGCGGGCTTAGACCCAGCACGCCGGCTGTGTGTGATAAGAACGTCAGCGTTAATGAACCACTACAGTGAAACCTGACGATTCATCCAGAGCAGAAACCCCAGCAGCTGGTCGTTGTAGCGTCGATCATGATGCTCGGGTCAGCAGGGCACGCAGTAGCAGTCGTGGACGTTGGCATTGTTGAATGTCTGATATATGGACATGTAATGTTACAGGTAATGGGTCTGGCTATGAATTTGCCCATCCAGGAGTTTGTGCTGCCCCCTTCAGGTTGGAGCTGATGCCCACTCCAGCACATAGATTGCTTCCAAACTGCAGGTTTAAAAGGACTAAAGACCGAGAAATGGTCTTCTCTTTTACGTTTCTGCTCCACTTTAACTGGTGTTTCAGCCTGCCCTGTCTCCGGGGTGTGTGAGATCATTATCTGGGCGATGGAGACGCTGATTAGCTGGAGTGCAGTTTCCGAGCTCTGACACACGAGTTGTGTTGGAGTTAAAGAGGAGGATGTAAAGGCAGACTTGTTTCAGATGTGAGTTGAGATTGCATTCCATCAGTCAGTATACAAGTGTGTGAGAATGTAAATCAGATCTGTATGCTTGAACTCCTGTAGCCCTACCTCGCTATCTACGTCCTGGCTTAAATGTGGTGTCTAATTGTTCCGGGCGTGTGACTGTAGTGTCAGGCATTATAGACTGTCTAATTGAGTGGGACGATTGGCAAAGGAGCTTAAAGATAATCACGTTGTACCTCTTGGCAGTGTTTGTTTTTGTTTTTGATGTGAACTTTAATGACCCGCAGTCTGGCTTCAGAGCAGATCTGATCTCCTCGTGTTTGAACCTGTGGCGTTTATCAGGGACACTTCACTCACTATACAGAAGTTCAGCCTTGAGTCTTTAAATCTTTTTATTTACAGTTCATAATGTGATTAGTTACAGCTAATAACGGGTTACATACTGACTTGAATGCAAACGTTTCTGATCTCGTTATTACCAAAACCGTAACCAGCTCCTGGGATTTAGAGACGCGATGTGTATGCACCACTGTGACGCAAGTCTGGAATGTCACGTCCTCATCCTGTTTTTTATCCGTATCTCCATCTTTTCGGGCAGTACCCTAGCGGAAACACGGATCACGCTGGATGTTGTGTGTCGTGATGGAGTTTGTGTGGATCGACAGGCTGCGCTTTAGCATGAGTCAGTTCTGCCTCCTCTGCACTGCTCTGTTTTGACTCCTGGGGCAGTAATTGTTGTTTTGGTGCTAACCTCAGTTCTTCTACACTTAAGCGCTGACCTCCGAGGTGTATTATTCAGCTTTATTTTTCCAGCTTGGAAAGATTAGCAGTTGCTGCGCCCTCTGAGACGTTCCATCTGTTTTCAGGAGCGCTGTAATGACGGGTTTTGACTGTCTGCATTTATCACCGCCTTCATCATCTATCCTAAATGATAGGATGGGGGTGGTGGGGTGGTGGGGTGGGGGTGGGCTTTGGTGTGGATGTGGTCGGGGAGGGGGGGGGTGAGGGGGTGTGTAGTGGGGGGGTGAGGGGGTGTGTAGTGGGGGGTTGTGGGTGTATTGGGGGGATGGGGGGTTGTGGGTGTATTGGGGGGATGGGGGGTTGTGGGTGTATTGGGGGGGGTGGGGGGTTGTGGGTGTATTGGGGGGGTTGTGGGTGTATTGGGGGGGTTGTGGGTGTATTGGGGGGGTTGTGTGTGTAGTGGGGGGCGTGGGTGTATTGGAGGGATGGGAGGGGTGTGTGTGTGTAGTGTGTGTGTATTGGTGGGGTGGGGTGGGGGGGTATGGGGGGGTGTGCTGCTTTGTGATGAGTTGCAGCACACCTACAGGATTGTGTAAGAGTAATCTTTGCATGTCTGTGTTTTCAGGCAAGACCCAGAGCTGGAACGACACGGAACGTCACAGCTACTCGTGGTATAGGATTGCTTCAGAGAGCGACCGCAGACCGCTAGCACAGACCACCACCCTGAAGTGGGGAAAATCCGAAGACGAGGATTCGTTCGACGCGTGGGGCGCTATCGTCGGACTGGGCTCCCGTTCCACATCACCGCTCTCCGCCTCCAGAGACACGCCGACCAGCACATGGACCTCCAGCAGCAGCCTCTTGACCAAACCCCCTCCCGAGGCCCGCGTCATTGAGGTCGAACAGGGAGACCTTGATCTCCCGATGGAGCCCTCAGAATCGGAAGACCACTCGCAGTCACTGCTCAGGACCTCCAACTGCAGGACGTACTGCAGACCCAACAAAAGCAAGCCATCCGCCCTCGGGGGCTCATCCAACAGCGACGGCGCGGGGCCCATGAAGGCCGGCGTCGGTGAGGGTAACAGCCGGGGCAGGACGAGGGACTACACGGTCCTGCATCCGTCCAGCATGTCCGCCTGCAACGTCACCATTCAGGACTCCATGGAGCGTGGGATGGAGGAGTACACGCCCAGCGCCCCGCCGGCTGATCCGGGAGAGGCAGGACGGCTGAGGAAGAAGGCCGAGCCCGAGACCAAACCTGCCAGGTAACGCAGTGCGGCCCCCCTACATACGGCACCTTTAAATAAGTGATGTACTCTTCTCACTCCAAGGATTTTCACCCGGGTGTCTCGCTGTTCAAATGAGACACAAAACTCTTGTTTTTCACTGTGTGTAACCAAAAAGGGTTGTGTACCGAAACCTGGTGCTAATATTGCACCAGTGCCTATATAACAGGTTTATTCTAGAACCTAATCAGAGCGCAGATTTTGGTGCCTCACTCCGGTGCCACTGCACATGAATAATAATTTCATG
>JAAGKR010011446.1:0-19389 GCA_011419295.1 Clarias macrocephalus
CCAATCAAAGTTGATAATTCTGGAAGATTATTGATGAAGCTCTGTGCGGTATTTGATGTAAATGTACGTTTAAGGCGGTAGCGCGGTGCTGTGTGTACATTATTACTATGACACGCTTTAATCGAGACAAGATAGTGATCTGAGATAACTTCAGACTGTGGAATTGTGGTTATATTTCCTATACTTAATCCGAAGGATAATATTAAATCTAAAGTGTGACCTGCTTTATGAGTGGGTCCTACTACACATTGATTTACTCCTACTGAGTCCAGTATGGACAAGAATGCTGTTCTCAGAGGGTCTTCTGGATTCTCAAAATGAATATTAAAGTCTCCAGCAATTAACGCTTTATCTACAGAAACAACTAGGTTCGAGATGAAATCTGCAAATTCACAGAGAAACTCCGAATACGGCCCTGGGGGTCTGTAAATGATGATTAGCGGATCGACTGAGCTGACTTTATGTTACTATAGAGAACTTCAAATGCATTAAATTTAAATCTGTGTTTTTGTACGAGAGAAAGATTATCGTTATAAATAACTGCGACTGGTTTAATGTGGGAAAAGACTGGTTTTAAATACTTGGGTGTCTACCTGGGCAGTGCTGAGTTTTTAAACAAAAACTTGTTGAAGGCATAAAAGGCAGATTAAGCAGATGGAAATGGGTGGTCTCAAAAATGTCTTACAGAGGACGAGTGCTGGTCATCAACAACCTAGCAGCATCGTCTCTGTGGCATAAACTGACATGCATAGACCCTAGTCTGTGGAGGGCATCTAGACATCTCTAGTGAAACCACCCCAGCACTATCCAAGACCCTGATCTCCGCAGGGATTGTGACACTCCGGCAGCTGGTGAACATCACCGGAACAGAACTGTCTCATGCAGATGACTTGGCAGCACAGATGGGACTTCGGTCTCAACGGGTCCCCAACCAACTCCTGCATCGCTGGAGAACCGCTTCAGCTGATGGAATACATGAGAAATGAGACCAGTCCTACAGAAAAGGAACCCTTTCCACAGCTGATGATAACTTCAGACCTTTTTTTTTGTCAAGGTCCTAAACAAGAAAAAAACTGAATTATAGTGTAGACACCCCATGGTGTACCAAACTGGGTTTTAATAATGATTTTAAACCAGAGTGGAGGGCACTGTACAAACCACCAATAACCAAAAAGTCTGCTGACCTCCAATGGAGAATTTTACATGGAATTGTCTCTGTGAACTCTTTTATCTCTATTTTAAATCCAGAAATTACACAAGAATGCCCCTTTTGAAGATGGCGCCGGTGAGGTCAGCTGCCGTCGTGACTGCTCCGACCTCTTGTACTTTGTTTTTGTCTTTTAACCTAACTTTCAGTACCTTAAAACCGGCAAACATTCACCACTGAGTGCATTAGAAACGATAGAGATACTTTTATTTCTATTGGTTTACAACGTAATTACAATTAGAAGTTTTTAACTCCAGATCCAAGCTGCCCGAGTGAGATCCTGAGGGAGAACAAAAGACACGAGGCGAAGCGGCAGCCCTGAGGGAAACGAGCTGGCGTCATGAACTGGCTGAGAGCCCGTGCACACCGCACACCTCTGCCTAGCATCCTGCTCGCCAATGTCCAGTCACTGGAGAACAAGCTCGATGACCTCAGGGCCAGGATAAAGTTCCAGAGAGACATTCGGGACTGCAATCTCCTCTGTTTCACCAAGACATGGCTGAACCCAGCGGTGCCGGACCACGCCATCCAGCCGCATGGACAGGACATGGGACATGGGGAAGTTAATGGGAGGCGGTGAGTGTTTAATGGTGAACAACAGCTGGTGCAGCAGCGTGAGCGTTGTTCCTCTCGCACGCTCCTGCACACCCAACCTGGAACTGTTGACCATCAAATGTCATCCTTTTAACCTTCCTCTGGAGTTTACATTGGTCATAATCAGCTCAGTTTATATGCCCCCCATATAAGGACACTGCCTTATGAGAGAGCACGAGAGCAGTGTTATTACTTTTTATATTATTAAAAAGGAATTAATATTATATAGGTGAATAAACAAGCTTCAATTAGTTCAGAATGCAGCAGCGAGAGTCCTCACTAGAACCAGAAGATACGAGCACATCACCCCTATCTTATCTACACTGCATTGGCTCTCTGTGAAATTTCACATTGATTTTAAAATCCTACTTTTGACATATAAAGCATTAAATGGTCTCGAGCTGCAGTATCTGACTGAACTGCTAGTGATTTCCTACAAGTCTATCTGAGCCTCCAATAACTGCCTGGACTCCATATTAACATAAATTAACATCTAATAACAACTGTTATACTGAAGTTCCAGCCACCCAACACACAGTATGAGTGCAGATCAATCCCTGCTTTCTGTTTTACCCAGATGAGGATGGGGTCCCTGTTGAGTCTGGTTCCTCTCAAGGTTTCTTCCTACTGCCATCTCAGGGAGTTTTTCCTTGCCACTGTCGCCCTCGGCTTGTTTATCAGGGACCATCTGACTATTTTGATTCATACACATTCACATTTCATACAAACTTAAATAATTCTTTTGAATGTGTAAAGCTGCTTTGTGATGATGACAATTGTTAAAAGCGCCATACAAATAAAACTGAATTGAATTGAATTAATGAAACGAAATAAACTCGAACACAAATGCAAACACAAATCCCCTACTTCTCGAAGCAGGGCTATTCCTTATCTTTTCATTTTTCTTTTTATTAGTTCTCTTTTCTTTTTTCTTTTTCTTACCCCGGAACAACACTCCACAACCTGGTGCTTCTTAAATGTCCGCACATCTACTTCTTTGTCTTGGGGGCTTATACAGACATGAGTCCAGTTGTCATGCATTGTTCTTAATTGCCATTATGCGAGTGTTGCCTAGTAACAGCATGAGGGGTGGCCGTAGGTCTGCCTGACTGGGAACCTGTGGAGCAGCTGACCGCGGGTTTGCCTGTTGCAAAACCAGCAACGTTACAGTACCTCCCCAGATCAGGGAACTGCTCCCGACATTCCCATCCCAGCAGCCCGGGTGTTCCGGAACTCCCTGATTAGCTCGGGATCCAGTATGTGTCGGGCTGGAACCCACGAGCGTTCCTCTGGGCCGTACCCTTCCCAATCCACCAAATACTGGGTGGCCCCCCTGGCCTCGTCACGTGTCTAGAATACCCTATGTAAGCTGTTACATAGGCCTGAACATCTGAACGTGTGACCCCAAGAAAGGGCTTTAGGTGCGGACATTCTGTTATGTTGTGACTGAGAGCGCGTAGTGTTAGCACGCTGTGTGTGAGCTGTGGAAGTGCTTAGTGCAAACTGTTCAGGAATGTTTTCCCTGTTAAGAGATAACATGGGTTTATTAATGAAACTAAATAAACTCAAACACAAATGCAAACATAAATCCTATTCCTTATCTTTTCATTTTTCTTTTTATTAGTTCTCTTTTCTCTTTTGCAATTTTCTTTTCTCTTTTTGTTTAGAGTTTTCTTTTTTTTTTTCTTCTTCTTCTTCTTCTACCGGAGCAACGCTCCACAACCTGGTGCTTCCTGAATGTCCGCACATCTACTGCTTTGTCTTGGGGGCTTATATAGACATGCGTCCAGGTGTCATGCATTGCCACTATGGGAGCGTTGCTTAGTAACAGCCTGAGGGGGCGGCCGCCTGACCGGAAACCCGTGGAGCAGCTGACCGTGGGTTTGCCTGTCGCAAAACCCACAATGTTACATTATCTCTATGCTTTGGCAATATGAATGTAAATATTTGTTACACAAATAAAATACTTTTAAATCCTAAAAGAGAGAGAGAAACACTTACTTTCCCCGGAGCTTCATGGCGTCTTCAAACCGTCTCTCAGCCATGGCTCGGGTCACGTCTTTAGTCTGAGACAGAAATGTGACAAACACTACAGTGTGTTACAGACGGACTCACTGAGACCAACACATCAGATACACAACCCACCTAAACATCAAATAATTTTTAAAATTCTTATACTATACAGTGTTGTTTCCTTCTGGCTCTCCCTTTAAGTTATGAAGGAATGAAGTTAGTCCTGCCGGAGTGCCGCCTTGCACCCTACACAAAATATGCATACACTTTATACATTTTATGACTATGACCATACCCAACTGTTGTCTCTCCTAATCTCTCTCTGTCTGTGTCTAATGAAAACACTAGAGAAAGATCTGAGTTGTCTGAACAGAAGCTGCCTGGAAAGGATGAGGAGTGGAAATAGGTGTGTGTATGTAACATGGGGTGATGCTGTACCACTTGCACACACTCCATGAGCGGCAGTCTGATGGCCTGATTCCCAGACAGGCTGACCACACATGCCGGAGTGTCAGGCCTGGCCTCCAGCAGTGCCATCACCGCCTCCACGCCCATCCTGCTGCCCTGAAACCACACACACCAGGCTGAGTTACAGACTACTCGGGTGTGTGTGCAGGAGTTTGTACAGGAGTGTGTGTAGGAGTATGTGTAGGAGTGTGTACCAGGATTCTGTCGAAGGCTGATGGAGTCCCTCCTCTCTGTACATGACCCAGGATAGTGACTCGAGTGTCAAAGCCCAGCTTCTCAGTAACTAACTGCACACAAGCAGAACATGAGCTGTGAATGTCTATGTTTGTGTCCGTGTGTGTGTCTGTGAATGTGATGTGACTCTCACCTGCTTCACCAAGTCACAGGTGATGGGTTTCCCAAAGCGGTCGATCGCTCCCTCTGCCACAATGATGACATTAAGGCGATAACCCAGACTCCTTTGCTAGGGACACACACAGAAAGTGAGTGCAACATACTATATATATATGTAGTATTGTGTGTGTATGTGTTACATTAGTTAATCTTCTGCAAAGGTGCTCCTCCCAGCCATCCTCTGGAGGCATCTCAGGAATAAAAACCCAGTCAGCTCCGCTCGCCAGGGCAGTTACTAACGCCAAGTACCTACACACACACACACACACACACACACACACACACACACACACACACACACACACACACACACACACACCAATGCACTGGAAAACCTGAACATTTCTCATGCCATGGCGCTGAACTAAACTCAGCATTTCATTTTATGCCCCAAACTGTTTAATGATAGTTTAAATCCAACAACTTCTGTTTTAATGCAGTGTTTAATCAGACGTAACTTTATTCTCATATATAATCGTTATCATTATAATATATTCATTAACAATATATTATCAATTATAATGAATAACCCCTCTAACTCAAGTCATGTCTTTGCCTGGCCAGCAGAGGGCACTCTCTCCTGAGATTTTTACACTTCACACAGCAACGTGCCGGTGAGAGATTTTTTTTTTGATGTCTTTTTTGTTAAAGAATGATACTTCATAGTTTTAATCTGTTTATAACTCATGATCTCGGGGTACAGACTGGTAGATCTGGCTGATGTAGTTGCCGTAGGCCAAATAAGGCAGGCATAGACACAGAGGGTACAGTCGTGGCCAAAAGTTTTGAAAATGAGATTCTCAAGTTGCTGCTTAAGTTTTTATAATAGCAATTTGCATATACTCCAGAATGTTCTGAAGAGTGATCAGATGAATTGCATGGTCCTTCTTTGCCATGAAAATTAACTTAAAAAAAACTTTCCACTGCATTTCATTGCTGTCATTAAAGGACCTGCTGAGATCATTTCAGTAATCGTCTTGTTAACTCAGGTGAGAATGTTGACGAGCACAAGGCTGGAGATCATCATGTCAGGCTGATTGGGTTAGAATGGCAGACTTGACATGATAAAAGGAGGCTGATGCTTGAAATCATTGTTCTTTCATTGTTAACCATGGTGACATGCGTCAAAGAAACGCGTGCAGACATCATTGCGTTGCATAAAAATGGCTTCACAGGCAAGAATATTGTGGCTACTAAGATTGTACCTAAATCAACAATTTATAGGATCATCAAGAACTTCAAGGAAAGAGGTTCAATTCTTGTTAAGAAGCTTCAGGGCGTCCAAGAAAGTCCAGCAAGCGCCAGGATCGTCTCCTAAAGAGGATTCAGCTGCGGGATCGGAGAGCCACCAGTGCAGAGCTGCTCAGGAATGGCAGCAGGCAGGTGTGAGCGCATCTGCATACACAGTGAGGCCAAGACTTTTGGAAGATGGCCTGGTATCAAGAAGGGCAGCAAAGAAGCCACTGATCTCCAAAAAAAAACATCAGGGACAGATTGATCTTCTGCAAAAAGTATGGCGAATGGACTGCTGAGGACTGGGGCAAAGTCATATTCTCGGATGAAGCCTCTTTCCGATTGTTTGGGGCATCTGGAAAAAGTCTTGTCCGGAGAAGAAAAGGTGACGCCACCATCAGTCCTGTGTCATGCCAACAGTAAAGCATCCTGAGACCGTTCATGTGTGGGGTCGCTTCACATCCAAGGGACTGGGCTCACTCACAATGCTGCCCAAAAACACAGCCATGAATAAAGAATGGTACCAAAACACCCTCCAACAGCAACTTCTTCCAACAATTCAACAACAGTTTGGTGAAGAACAAGGCATTTTCCAGCACGATGGAGCATCGAGCCATAAAGCAAAAGTGATAACTAAGTGGCTCGGGGACCAAAACGTTGAAATTTTGCGTCCATGGCCTGGAAACTCCCCAGATCTTAATCCCATTGAGAACTTGTGGTCAATCCTCAAGAGGCGGGTGGACAAACAAAACCCCACTAATTCTGACAAACTCCAAGAAGTGATTATGAAAGAATGGGTTGCTATCAGTCAGGATTTGGCCCAGAAGTTGATTGAGAGCAGCCCAGTCGAATTGCAGAGGTCCTGAAAAAGAAGCGCCAACACCGCAAATACTGACTCTTTGCATAAATGTCATGTAATTGTTGATAAAAGCCTTTGAAACGTATGAAGTGCTTGTAATTATATTTCAGTACATCACAGAAACAGCTGAAACAAAGATCTAAAAGCAGTTTAGCAGCAAACTTTGTGAAAACTAATATTTGTGTCATTCTCAAAACTTTTGGCCACGACTGTAGTTTAACATGAGTCTTTTAATAATAAACATTCCAAAACATAGAACAAAACATGAATTAAACAAACAAAGAAACGTAAACAACAAACTCAAACTATAACTCAAGGCTAAGAGCTACACAAAGGCTCTTTAAGCAGACACAGGGCTGTTTAACTTAACACAGGCAAAGAGCTTGAACAAAAAGGAGACATGGAGCTGAATCTAACTAAAGACACAGAGGGGCTAGAGACAGGGCAGGTTAGTGGTTAATCGGATTAGTAGCTACACTGATTATTGGTACCTGGGTTGATGACCTAACCGGGTTAGTACCTAAAGGGGTTAGTGGCTAACCGGGTTAGTTACTACCTACTATGGGAACCGAGACACAAAAGGCTAGGCACAAAAGGCTATCCACACTAGCGGCTAAACTTAGCAGTAATAAATGCTCGACCCAGTTCCCCAGAACAACCAGTTATTTATAGGATGTTTAATGAGCTACCTCGGTTCAGGTGAGCACTCTCACCTGAACCGAGTTGTCGAATGGATGGCGGCGCGGCAGCAGCACGCAGCGGCCGCTCCAGAGCCTACGTTGTTTACTTTTGTGTGTAGCGCGTTTATTTTACTCTGTGTATGGACATCAGCGCAACTGGTGTCCGTACTTATCCCTGCCAGACACTTTTGTACCTAAATAACCTGGCAAACAACATCCACGATGAGCCGCAGGAAAAGCTATGTGACCTCGGCTTTCTGCGAGAACCAGGCCTCGAGGCCTCGGCGTTGCGTGATGCTGGCGGCCGAAGAAGGAAACATTGGAAGCGGTGCGCGAGAAAGCGGAAGCGCGGCAAGCAGGCGAGAGTCTGTGCTAGGCTAAAAACAAACCCTAGCCGGCCGGCTCTTCTGTCCATTATCTTATCCAACGTCTGCTCCCTGGATAATAAACTGGACTACATCCAACTCCAGCAAGCTACACAGCGTGAGGTTAGAGACTGCTGCGTCTTTGTTTTCACGGAGACATGGCTCAGCGACAGAGTACCGGATGCCACCATTCAGCTAGACGGACTAGCCTCGTTTCGCGCAGACAGAAACACAGCTCTGTGTGGTAAGACTCGCGGCGGTGGTTTGTGTGTTTACATCAACATTCAAACCACAATCTAGCTTTTGTTCATCTCTGGTGGAGATTGTGAATGTTAGATGCAGACCTTTTTATTTACCGCGAGAATTCACCACTGTTTTCATTATCGGAGTGTACATTCCACCTAGCGCTAATGCTAAGGAAGCGCTATGGGAACTGTATGCAAAAATCAGTGAACTGCAGTACACACACCCGGATGGACTGTTTATTGCTGCTGGAGATTTCAACCATGCAAATCTCAAGTCAGTGCTTCCTAAATTTCATCAGTATGTGGACTTTGCAACGAGAGGGGAAAACATGCTGGATCTTGTTTACACAAACATCCCCGGCGCATATCGGGCAGACCTCCGCCCCCACCTCGGCTACTCAGACCACATCTCTGTTATGCTAATTCCAGCATACAGACCACTCATCAGGCGTTCAAAACTGGTTCTGAAGCAGGTGAAAACCTGGCCAGCAGGAGCCATCTCTGCTCTTCAGGACTGTTTCGAGAACACTGACTGGAACATGTTTAGGGAGGAAGTTTTACTGCGGAAGTGTGAGCACTTCTGAGAACCCGAGACTCCAAAAGCAGGAGACAAGATGGCCCTTAGAAGAGCAAGGGCCAAACATTCTCGGGCCATCAGAGAGGCGAAGCATTCACACGCCCAGAGAATCCACAATCACTTCACGGACAGCGGTGACACACGGCGCATGTGGCAGGGCATACAAGCCATTACTAACTACAGGACGACATCACCTACCTGTGACGATGACGGCTCCCTTACAGATGCGCTGAACAACGTCTACGCTCGGTTCGACAGGCAAAACAACGTGGCGGCGAGGAAGACCACCCCTCCTCTGAATGACTAGGTACTATGTCTCACCACGGCTGATGTGAGGAAAACTCTGCGAAGAGCCAACCCTCGTAAAGCTGCTGGACCAGACAACATCCCAGGCAGAGTGCTCAAAGAATGTGCAGAACAGCTGGCAGATGTTCTCACAGACATCTTCAACATTTCTCTGAGCAGCGCCATTGTTCCCACGTGCTTCAAGGCCACCACTATCGTCCCCGTGCTGAAGAAGTCTTCTGTGTCCTGTCTCAATGACTACCGTCCCATTGCACTTACACCCACCATCATGAAGTGCTTCGAGCGGCTCGTCATGAGACACATCAAGACCCTGCTGCCCCCCTCACTGGACCCACTGCAGTTTGCGTACCGTCCTAACCGCTCAACAGACGACACCATCTCCACCACACTCCACCTGGCACTGACACACTTGGACAATAAGGACACATATGTTCGAATGCTGTACATAGATTTCAGCTCAGCATTCAACACTATCATTCCCCAACAACTGATCGGGAAGCTGAGCCTGTTGGGCCTGAACACCTCCCTCTGTAACTGGATCCTGGACGTTCTGACTGGAAGACCTCAGTCAGTACGGATCAGGAACTGCACTACCAGCACCACCACACTGAGTACTAGGGTCCCACAAGGCTGTGTGCTCAGTCCCCTGCTGTTCACACTGCTGACTCACGACTGTGTAGTGACAAACAGTTCGAATCACATCATCAAGTTTGCTCATGACACGACCGTGGTGGGTCTCATCAGCAAGAACGACGAGTCGGCATACAGAGAGGAAGTACAGAGGCTAACAGACTGGTGTAAAGACAACAACCTGTCTCTGAATGTTGACAAGACAAAGGAGATGGTTGTTGACTTTAGGAGGACACGATGCGACCATTCTCCGCTGAGCATCAACGGCTCCTCGGTGGAGATCATCAAAAGCACCAAATTCCTGGGTGTCCACCTGGAGAATGCCAGCTCTCTGCACAAGAAAGCCCAACAGCGTCTCTTCTTCCTGAGAAGGCTGAGGAAAGCCCAGCTTCCACCACAGATCCTGACCACCTTCTATAGAAGGACTTCTATCGAGAGCATCCTGGAGAGCTGCATCACTGTGTGATTTGGGAACTGCACCACATCGGACCACAAGACCCTACAGCGGATAGTGGCGGATAGGGTCTCTCTTCCCTCTATCAAGGACATCTACACCATACGCTGCATCCGCAAAGCCACCAGTATTGTGGCTGATCAGACACACCCCTCTCACACACTCTTCACCCTCCTGCCATCTAGAAAAAGATACAGAAGCATTTGGGCCTCACATCCAGACTGTGCAACAGCTTTTTTCCACAGGCCACCCGTCTCAACAATAAGGGACTAGACTGATAAATACACACACACACAGCTTAAACTCAACTACCTCAAAACATTGAGACTGGACTGATTAATCAACACAAGCGCAAACACACTGATCTACACTACCAAACTACTGTACAAACCAACCTGTAAATGCTCTTTTGCACAATATTCATGACTGGATTACGTTTTGCACTAACTTTTAAAATTCTTGCTGCTACGTTAAGGAATGTTTACTGTTTTCTCCACCACCTCAATTCACAACCTCAAGACCACAGAGTATTACGTTATGTTATGTCGTGTTTGTCGCAGTGTCACTTTGTTGCTCTTGTTTACAATTGCACAGGCACTTTATGTTGTCTGTGTCTGTATTTATATTAAAAACAAACAAACAAACAAACGAAAAAAAAAACCCGTAGATAGTCTCCTCTCTGAGTTGGCTAGTTAATTTTTGTTAATTTATGTTGTAAGTTTATGTTGTCAGGACAATCTGTCTTGTCTCTTAGTTAGCTAGTTTAGTCTTTCTGTTAATCTATGTTGTAAATTTATTTTGTATGTAGCACCTCGGTCCTGGAGGAACGTTGTTTCGTTTCACTGTGTACTAACTGTACATGGTTGAAGTGACAATAAAGCCGACTTGAACATGAACTTCAACATGACCGAGGTGCATTCTGGGAAACAATCTACAAACAAAACTACACAAACAAACTTAGAGGGCAAACAGTGCCCTCTAGTGGAGGATCCTCACAATAACTACATGTAGAATGTCATGGAGAAAGCTGTGTATGAGCATTAATAATAAGCATTAAAGAAATAATAATAACAATAATGTGTGGTACGTACCCACAATGTCGCCCCATCACTTCCAGAATAAAGGCTCTCTGATGACTACAGGCAAAAGAAAGCAGGAGATATTCAGGGTTAATCCATTGAACTGATCAGAAAGTCACAGGTTCAAGGTTAGTCTCTTTATGTTTCCTTTCATGGGAACTAAGAGGAACCACCCAAACCCCGATCCAGCGTTGGATTACGGTCCGAAAGGTTCCAGGTTCAAACCACACAACTACCAAGGTAGTGCTCTTGAATGAAGGCCCTCAACCTTAGATAAAAATGTAAGTCCCTCTGGATAGGGGCATCTGCCAAGAGCTGTAAATGTTAAGAGTGTGTTTAAGTGCTAGAATTGAGCCATCAGCTTTAGGATGAACTGGAAAAACTGGAGCCTCCTCGACATGCTAACATCATCCTGTAGAGTGTGTGAATGAACACACACACACACACACGCTCCAGCACCTAGTGTACAGCTTTCACAGGAGAATGTTATAACAGCAAACACAGGGGCAGATCAGCATTGATGGTCATGTGATTTGACCTCAGCTTTAGTTTTTTTCTTTCAGGTTTCAGGGTGTCTGGCTGTTTGAAAACCTCCTGCAGATTGATCCTCACACACCTGAGTCCTGACACTGAGGATCACACACACACACACTCATAGGACCACAAGTAGCTAGAAGTAGGCTTTCTGATCACACTGTAACTTTAGATGCCTTTCTGTTCCATCAAGTGCAACATTAAAAGACTTCGGTGTGATTATGGATTCTAGCCTTTCGTTTGAAGCACATGTAGATAATATCACCAGGATAGTTTTCTTTCACCTTAGAAATATTGCTAAGATAAGAAACATATTGGCACTAAATGATGCAGAAAAATTAGTTCATGCCTTTATCACCTCTAGGTTGGACTATTGTAACGCCTTACTGTCTGGTTGTTCAACTAGGTGTATAAACAAGCTTCAGTTAGTCCAGAATGCAGCAGCGAGGGTCCTCACTAGAACCAGAAGATACGAGCACATCACCCCTATCTTATCTACACTGCATTGGTTCCCTGTGAAATTTCGCATCGATTTTAAGATACTACTTTTGACGTTTAAAGCACTAAATGTTCTCGCGCCACAGTATCTGAGTGAACTGTTAGTGTCTTACGATCCGCCACGCCTACTCCGATTAAAGGATGCAGGCTGCCTGTCAGTACCACGTGTTATTAAAACTACAGCAGGGGGCAGAGCTTTTTCTTACAAAGCCCCAAAGTTATGGACTAGTCTTCCTATTAATGTTCGGGACTCAGACACAGTCTCAGTGTTTAAGACTAGGCTAAAAACTTATTTATTTAGCGCAGCATGTTTGTAAATAGATGAGCCTTAGGTAAAGGAGCAGATCTGGGGGACTCATGGACGTAGAGTATCTGGTGAACTGGTATGTTTAGATGCTGTCCTCCCCACTCTCATTGGTCACTCAGGTTTGTTGACGGTGAGGTGATTGGTTGCTTTACATCTCAGGGAGCCCTCATGTCTGTGTTTCCTTCTGGCTCCTCCTTTTTAGTTATGCTGTTATAGTTAGTCCTGCCGGAGTCCCTGCTTGCACTTTGCACTAATATACATTCATCTTATACATGTTGACTGTGACCAGACCCAACTGTTATCTCTCCTTATTTTCTGTTCTCTCCTTTTCTGCTCTCTCTCTCTCTCTCTCTCCCTCTCTCCTGTCCCTCTCTCTGTCTCTCTGTCGAGTTATACATGTTCGCTCCTGAGTTACCAGTGATCCAGACCCCTCTTCCCTCTGGACCCGTCTAACTGGTCCTGGAGTCCTGCTTCTGGTTGGAGATCTCGTCGCATGATGCCCCGTGTGGTCTGCCTGGATTTGTATGGTGGCTGGGGATGGTTTCCATTAAGACTGTCCTATCATCGATTGATGGGGACCTGCGACTTCAGTTGTTCGATAGCTCAGGACTGGAATCTCCTACAGTCTACCTGAGCCTCCAGGAACAAACTGGACTCCTTTTAATTTTAACACATCTCCTGTTACACTGAACTTCCAGTACACATTATTATGCTGATGAATCCCTGCTATCCGTTATCACCCAGATGAGGATGGGTTCCCTGTTGAGTCTGGTTCCTCTCAAGGTTTCTTCCTATTACCATCCCAGGGAGTTTTTCCTTGCCACCGTCGCCCTCGGCTCGTTCATCAGGGACAATCTGATCATTTTGATTCATACACATTGCATACAGACTTACTTCTTTTTATTGTGTAAAGCTGCTTTGCGACAATGTCCATTGTTAAAAGCGCTATGTAAATAAAATTGACTTGACTTGACTTGACATTGAGAAAATGAAAACCATGGTGTTAATGTCTGTGTCTTATGTACCTACAGCAAATGAAGAGATGTATTTACGCCTGACATCATCACAAGAATTTCCAGTCCATTTTAGAGACTGTTGTGTTTGCAGTGCTCTGTCCTGATGGGAGAATGACTTTACACATGTGCCAGACCATTTCCTGGAAATCAATTGGATACCGTGAAAGTGAAAGTGATGCAGTATATATAAATGGTTTGCCCTACTCGACACACACACTCACAATATCAAATGATCTAAAGCAGACATAGGAATAAAACAACTGTGGATCGAATGTTTCTCCATGTTTCTCAGAAATAGTTAAATATATTGCAATAAAATATAAATAAAATCAAAGAAGACAAATAATACAAGTAATTCCCCCCCTGATCCCCCCCCCGGGCATCACTGCCTGAAACGCCCTCGATGACTCAGGATGAAACTGAAAGTGTGCTCACTAGAGTATAAAACTGATGCTCTGGACCGTCACTCAGACTAACGGAGAGCTCACGAGAGACAGCGGTAAGCCTGGACCTTCTTAATCGTTTTTTTTTTTCCAGGACTTTATAATAATAATAATAATAATAATAATAATAATAATAATAATAATAATAAATAATAATTTTGGCTAAAGCTTGTTAAAAAAAAACTAAAAGTTAAAGCTTATGCTCATTCTGCCTTCCTTTCTCCTTCTCCAGTTTCCCAGTGATATTATCTGGTGCTTTTCCTTGAAAATGGCAGAAGATCGACCAGGTAATCTTACAATACTGGAACTTGAATCTTGGTTTTAAAACTGTATTATACAGATTTATACAACAAAAGTAAAATACAGAACTCCATATATACAAGTCAGACAGGTCCAGACTGCAGAGGGGTGTGTATCACTGTCTGTGTTTCCTTCTGGCTCCTCCCTTTTAGTGATGATGTCATAGTTAGTCCTGCCGGAGTCCCTGCTTGCACTCTACACTAAATATACATTCACCTTATACATTATGTGACTGTGACATCATAATTAAAAGGGAGGAGCCAGAAGGAATCACAGACATGAGGGGGAACTGAGATGTAAAGCAACCAATCACCTCACCATCAACAAACCTGAGTGAACAATGAGAGTGAGGAGGACAACATCTAAACATACCAGTTCACCAGATACTCTACGTCCATGAGTCCCCCAGATCTGCTCCTTTACCTAAGGCTCATCTATTTACAAACATGCTGCGCTAAATAAACAGGTTTTTAGTCTAGACTTAAACAAGCTTATATATAGCGGCTATGTTCAATATTGTGGAATGTCCATGCACAAGTTGGTTTTTGTTGCTACTCAACTTATAAAAGTTCTAAACACTGTCATATATTCACTCTTAAAGTTACAAAGAGAAGAAGTATAAACTCCCCTGTTGTATAAAATTAGATCACGTTCCAGAATTCAGCAGCCCTCTGGTGTAAACTAGTTTATTTATATATTGTTTTGAACAGGAAACACATATGCTGAAGGACTGTATGCCAACGTGAACACCTACCCTGGAGCCGTAGCCGAGGCTGGTGTAGGACGAGCTGGAGCGGAGTGGAGCGTCTTCTCAGCTGATGCTAAAGGTCCAAATGCTTCTGTCGGGGTTGAAAATGGACTCATGGGTCGAGCTGAGGTTGCAAGTGTTTCAGCTTCTGCTGGTCCAGTTGGAGTGAAGCTGGGAGTCGGAGTTGATACTGGTATCACTTTTGGTCCTGAAAAAGCAGAAGTAAAGGTTCTAGGCACCGGAGTAACTGTGGGAACTGAAGGAGTAGGAGTTTCAGTTTTGGGGAGTGAGCTTAAATGTAATGTGATGTGAAAGTAACCTGGAGTAATTTTCCTTAAGGTGTAATAAGAATAAATTAATAAAAATAATAAGGTAGTTCTTCTTCTAAACACTATATTGACTCAAGAACAATCAATGGCAAGACATTTCTTTAGTTTTCCTTGGCTTTTTCCCTTTGCTAACCTGCAGTAATTTGTTTCTGAAGAATTTGTCATCTCTCCCTTCTAATCATGTTTTCTAATCATGACCTTATCTTGATTAATTAATATTTGTTGATTGACTGACCTTTGCCTGTTTCCTGACTATGATTCTGATTTTTATTATTTTTAATTTTTTTTAATTTAATAAAACTCTGTTCATCTTCACATGTTCTGATCTGCATCTGTGAGATTATTACAGGTTTTAAGAATTATTATTATTATTATTATTATTATTATTATTATAGATAGATAGATAGGCAAGGTGTAACGGTTACTGCTTGTCAGATGAAGGAGTGGCATTGATAGCAGAGGTGAAGGTGATCAAGAAGGTTTATTGAAGACAAGAAACAATGGGAACAAAAGGAACAGAACATGAACTTTAAACACAGGACTTACAAACTATAAACATGACAAACTAAACCAGGAGGAAACTAAACATGACAGACTAGACATTACACACAGACTGAGATACAGACAAGTTAGGAGACAGACAGACAGACAGACAGACTAGGAGACAGACAAACCAGGAGAACATGGAGCTAGGGAGAACACAGAGAACAGGGTGAAGGAAGAACACAGAACCAAACATACAGACATACAACATACAGACATACAAACAGTAACCCAAACGAACAGATGCAAGACAAGACTACACGGAACTCAGGAACATTTATAACCAAAACACTAATTAGCAACCTCAGTTCAGGTGAGCGCCACATCACCTGACTGAGGTGCATTCTGGGACATGGAGTTTTACACAAAAGAACACAAAGAAAACAGAAAACACAAAGGAAGTCTCTGGGCGCTTAGGCGCCCTCTAGGGGTGATCCCTGACATTACCCCCCCCAAAAGGCGCACCACCAGGGCGCCAAAGGAGGACCCGGACACCCTCCCCAAGGTCCCAGAACCGTCCTCCCCACAGAGAGGCTGCAAAGCCTGTTCCCTTGGAATGAAAAGGAAATTAATCCAAGGCTGGTGCCGAGATCAGACGGCGGAGCGGGCACGGCGTCCTTGAAGAAGGGCAGCGGGGCGGGCACGGCGTCCTCGAACCCGTGCGGAGGCGGGAGCACGGCGTCCTAGAACCCGTGCGGCGGCGGGAGCACGGCGTCCTCGAACCCGTGCGGAGGCGGGAGCACGGCGTCCTAGAACCCGTGCGGCGGCGGGAGCACGGCGTCCTCGAACCCGTGCGGCGGCGGGAGCACGGCGTCCTCGAACCCGTGCGGCGGCGGGAGCACGGCGTCCTCGAACCCGTGCGGCGGCGGAGGCGGCTGCGGCGGAGGAAGAGGAAGCTCGCTGACCTCGTTGATGCCGAACCACGGAGAAGCTGGCTCATGCCTTTCGGGGCTCTCTGGCAGGTCTGGGCCTCCACTGAGGCGGACTGGAGATCCAGGGCCTCCACTGAGGCGGACCGGTTGCCCTGTTAAACCATGATAAGGGTAGAAAGCAGGTCAAACCAAAGTTACAGGCCTTGAGAAATGAGCTGGAATTAATTTGTCAGCCTGTTTTTGTCACTGAAGGTTGGGAGTGTCTGAAAAAAATGCTTTTGATTGTATGCCAAAAAATGGTAATTAAGAACAAGAAATGGTTCAGTTGTTGTCGGTTTGTATTTTGGGGTGTTTTTGCAACACTGAAATGTGGTGTCATGTGCAATTGTTCACTGTTGGACTAAATAAACAGTTTAAGTTGTGTCGGACAGCTGCACGGTGGTGTAGTGGTTAGCGCTGCCGCCTCGCACCTCCAGGGTCCGCGTTCGATTCCCATCTCTGTGTGCATGGAGTTGGCATGTTCTCCCCGTGCTTGGTGGGTTTAGTCCGGGTACTCTGGTTTCCTGTCTCAGCCCAAAGACATGCAGATTAGGCTAAAAGGCATTTCCAAATTGCCCGTAGCGCGTAAATAAGTGTGTGTCCTGCAATGGATTGGCACCCTGGCCAGGATGTACCTGCCTCGTGCCCCAAGTCCCTTTATACATACAGCATATGAAATCCAGAACAGCAAGATTTTTTAGATTACAATTTTTTCAGATTTTTAGTTGAAACTGTCACTATTAAAAACGAATGAATGGGCCTAAACATTAGAACCACCTCTTAATATAATATACAACATTACGACTCAACCACCAACTAGGACCACAGTAATAAACTAATACAATAGAGGGACATTTCTGAATGTTCCAAATTAAACCAAGTAATTATAACCTTGTAAAAGTAGAATTCATGGCCGAGCTTCTGTGTTGGATTGTACACGTGTAATGAAGTGGCCAGTAACTATATACAGTTTCCAGAATCATGATGAAATAATGTCTCTCTAAAATGGATTTTTAAAAAAGGTACTTGTTACGGGTGCGGTGCGTGGGTTGAAGGATAACGGCATGACGGCAGAGGTGACGTGGTCGAAAGTCTTTTAATAAACACAAAACAGGGAACAAAAGGAACAGAACCTGAACTTAAACACGAGACAAACTAAACATGACAAACTAACCAGGAGACAGACTAAACAGACTAGGAGCTAACACAAGGGCCTGGAGAAACATGCTGGACTAGGCGATACACAGGACTAAGCGATTCAATGAAACATAAACAATTAACCACTTAACTTAACAGCAAACCAAAAACGAACAGATGCAAGCCAGGGATTAACTGAACTCAGGAACTTTTATAATGGAACTAATGAGCTACCTCGGTTCAGGTGAGCGCTCACATCACCTGACCGAGGTGCATTCTGGGGAATACAGATCAACTACTATGTAGTTAAAAAACTACAAATAAAAACAGAAATAAACAAAAGGAGTTACTGGGCGCTTTGGCGCCCTCTAGTGGTATTCCCTGACACAACTTAGTGTCAACTTCATAAAAAATAAATGTTTAAGACCTTAATATAGTCTTCAAAAATCAATGTCTCTAAAATGATTTCAAAAATACACAATCTAAGAACTTTATAGTAAGTTTAAAGTAAGTATTAAATTCTTTCAAATATTTAAAGTCAGGCTGCTGTATTAAACCGGTTTAGGTAAATATACTTATTTTAACTGTCAATCACTTTTGCTCGCCGTGACACCAATTCATTTTGTAATTTAATGAAATTTTTGATAATTCAGATCCCTTTTGGAGGCTCAGGTCAGTTTAATACCAGTTATGGCACACTAGTGATATCACAGCGGTCCGAAGGGTGGAGTGATGGATCTAAGCGCAGATGAGAGGAACACTGGCGTAGAGGCTGGCAGTCATCGGGTAGCTGTAGGCGTGGGTGCAAATTCAAATCAAATTCAAATTCAAATTTTATTTGTCACATACACAGTCATACACAGTACAATATGCAGTGAAATGCTTAGACGACTGTCCGGACCTTAGAATAAAGACTATTAATAGGAAATAATAAATATGAATAGAGAAAATAGAAAGTAAAAAAAAGTTAAAAAAAAAAGTTTAAGTTACTTTATCTAAGAAAGAATATCTATATAGGAAATAAATATTAAAAAACAAAAGTAAATTTGAGAAATATATAAGTAAATTTAACTAAGAAAGAATAAAATATCTGTATAATACAAAATGCAAAATATACACTATAAGAAAAATATAAGAAAAATAAGAAAAACAATAGAAAATATAGAAAAATGGAACGTCCAGGGGTGTGCAAATATTCCTTAAAGTGTCTTGTTAAAGTGGCTTGTGTGCATAATGTCCATGAGTGTGCAGGTGTGCAGTGATCACTAGTGTGGCAAATGTCCAGAATGTCCAGAGTGAGCGCAGAACCATGTGTGGATGTGCAAAGTGGATCAGTACTGTGTGGTGTCCTGATTATGAGACCGTATCGCTTGCGGGATGAAGCTCCTCCTCAGTCTCTCTGTGCTGGAAACAATGAAATGAAACAATTCTGTTTAATTTAACTGTTTGTACTGTATATGATGGACTGGTGCCAAGAATGTGTGTGTAACATCATTTTCTCAAAACCCCCCTGGATGACG
>JAAGKR010011447.1:0-19389 GCA_011419295.1 Clarias macrocephalus
TTCGCTCCTGAGTTACCAGTGATCCAGACCCCTCTTCCCTCTGGACCCGTCTAACTGGTCCTGGAGTCCTGCTTCTGGTTGGAGATTTCGTCGCATGGATGCCCCGTGTGGTCTGCCTGGATTTGTATGGTGGCTGGGGATGGTTTCCATTAAGACTGTCCTATCATCGATTGATGCTCTGGGGACCTGTGACTTCAGTTGTTCGATAGCTCAGGACTAGAATCTCCTACAGTCTACCGGAGCCTCCAGGAACAAACTGGACTCCTTTTAATTTTAACACATCTCCTGTTACACTGAACTTCCAGTACACATTATTAAGTTGATCAATCCCAGCTATCCGTTATCACCCAGATGAGGATGGGTTCCCTGTTGAGTCTGGTTCCTCTCAAGGTTTCTTCCTATTACCATCCCAGGGAGTTTTTCCTTGCCACCGTCGCCCTCGGCTTGCTCATCAGGGACAATCTTATCATTTTGATTCATACACATTGCATACAGACTTACTTCTTTTTATTGTGTAAAGCTGCTTTGCGACAATGTCAATTGTTAAAAGCGCTATATAAATAAAATTGACTTGACTTGACTATGCAAAAATAATATATTCCAGCTGGAGAAAAATGAACAGATCAAGTGCTTACATGGGTAATGTGTACCTATTTAACAGATTATTAAAGGTTTACATACCGCACTCATCACTCTCTCACTCACTCGTCTATACCACTTTATTCTGTATACAGGGTCATGGGGGGATATGGGGCCTATCCCAGGAGACTTATCAATATCACAGCTTGATATCAGATGTAGGGTGTGAATTCTTTTTAATCGTTGGTTGAGTGAGGAGCGCTCAGGTAAAATTGTGGTTGTTTAAGCAGGTGTGCGAGGTCGGAACCATGAAATCCATCAGCGCTGGAACTGTGCCAAGAATGTGGAGCTGACACGTAATCGAGGAAGTGAGTGCGTGGGGTCAGAGTCGTTACATCCGTCAGCATGGCGTCAATATAGTAGCGTGAAGAAAAGCCATGGTCGAGAGAGCTCGAGTGTTGGGGCAAAAGGCGTGAAATCCGTAAGCTGTCTAAGAGGACAATTTATGATGCGTCGTAGCTGGGACACATGGAAGGTGGGGTGAATGCATGGCATGGAAGAGGGGAGTAAGAGTCAGACGGGTTAACTATCTTGGTTATTGTGAAGGGGCAGATGAAACGAGGAGAGAACTTGCGTGATAGTGTCTTGGGCCATCAGAATTGTTGCTGGATGATGAAGCGGGTCTGGGCGGCACCTGGGTGGCAAGATAGTCTGGCTCTGTGGGCCCATTCCAAGACCTGTGAGCATAGGCGAGGGGGAACGAAGAGGCGATTCGGTGGAACATTACTTGGCCCGGGATCTTGGGTCAGGCATGGACAGGTCGGGGATAGTGAGAATGGGAATGTGGAGCTGACACAGTGGAGTTGGCAAAGGCTTTATCCACCTTCTTGTTCCAGCAGAACCATTGGCGAAACCCAGGAACCGTTGGTGGTCTTGCCGCGAGACTGGAGTGGGCCAGTCAGAGACTGTCTGGACCTTGGCTGGTTCCATCTCTAGCCTGGATGAGGAAATGACAAAACCCATTAAGGCAATGGATGATGTGTGAAACTTCTCTGCTTTGACATAGAGGTTGTTCTCTAAGAGCCTCTGAAGAACCTGACGAACGTGGTGCCAGTGCTCCTCCAGGCCTTGAGAGAAAATTAGAATGTCGTCCAAGTAGACGAACACAAAAAAATTAAGGAAATCACAGAGGACGTCATTAATGAGGGTTTAGAAGATGGCGAGGGCATTGGTAAGACCAAAAGGGACTGCACCGTAGGGTTGTTGAAGGCTGTCTTCCACTCATCGCCCACCCGGATATGGACAAGGTGATAAGGATTTCGTAGATGTAGTTTCGTGGAGGTGTCTCCTACCTGGAGCAGTTCAAAGGTGGGGGCCATGAGTGGAAGTGGGTAGCGGTTCCTGACAGTAAACTCGTTGAGCCCTCTGTAATCAATTCAGGGATGTAGGGACCTGTCTTTTTTTCTTCATGAAGAAGAACCCGGCCCTGCAGGGGCAGAGGATGGACAGATGATTCCTGCAGTGAGAGCTTACGTGATGTATGTGTTCATGGCATCTCTCTATAGGACAGTCATACGGTCGATAAGGTGGGAGTGACATGGCCCGAGTTTTGCTGAAAACTTGCTTGAGATTGTAATAATCAGAGTGTGTCGAGGGATGTTGAAGATATCCGGGGTGTCCTCTGGCTTTGCTTGAGTCAGGAGTGTGAAGTGGAGTCTGAAGGCATGACGTGGCACAAGAGGGGCTCCAACCCGTGATGACATGCTTGGTCCAGTCGATCTGGGGACCATGGAGAGCTAACCATGGAAGACCGAGGTCCAAGGCAGCATGTGATTTATTAATGACAAAAAGACAAATCTCCACAGAATGATTCCCTGACGTCCTTAGAGTGAGTGGAAGGGTTCTGTGCATGATGACCAGGAGGGGGCTCCCATCTAGGGTCTGGACTGCCATTGGAGGGTCCAGTGACATGCAAGTGATCTTAAAGGCCCTGTCCGTAGCGACACTGATCAGGTTATGGTCGGAGTCAACGTGTACCTGAATAGGGTGAGCCTGGCCACTAATAATTAGTGTTACGGAGAGAAAGGGCGAGGTTTTGGGTTTGGGAGTCTGTCAGCAGGAGCGCCCTTTAGAGCTCCCAGCCTGACGAGAGGGCGCCTCCTTTTACCGGGCAGTCCTTGAGCATGTGACCTGAGCCCCCGCAGTAGAAGGCTCTCTCCAAGTGGCAGCAGCTTCTCTCCTTCTCGGAGATGCGGGTCCTGCCCGGCTGCATGGGCTCCTCCTGATTAATCTGTGCCAATGTGTAGGACAGGCAGGATGTCCTGGGGGGAGGTGATCTCCTGGAGGGGGGTGAGCTCCGGGTTGGTCGTCTTGAATGAAGATGTGAGTCAATCCTCCTGGCAAGATCCATGAGTTGGTGGAGGTCAGAGAGAAGCTCCCGAGAAATTAGCTCATCCTTGAATGCCTCCGACAGCCCTTTCAGGACGATGTCCACTAGGGCTCTGTCATTCCACCCATTCGAGATGGCTAAGGGCCGAAACTCGATGGCAAATTCATAGGCAGAGAGTGATCCTTGGCAAAGGCGTAGTAGTTTATTCCCAACCTCCCTGCCGACGTAAGATTGGTCAAAGACTCTCTTCATCTCTCCAGAAAAGGCCTCGAAACTCTCGCGTGGTGTTAGTGCCGAGACGTGAAGATGAGCCGTAGTCGGGAGAGCGCGAGCGAGGGTCAGAACAGGGAAATTCGTCAGCAAAGCAAACAAATTTGAGTCGTTTGGAAAAAGAGAAGAGATGGCGTGTTGCGCTTCCTTATAATCAGAAAGAAAACAGCGCCAGATGAGAAACCGGTGTGCAGGCAGGACGGTCTGGGGGGGGGGGCATGGGAGGTGATATGACAGCGTGGAAAAACAAGCCTGTGTGGTGAAGAGCATGACAGCATGGGAACGGAATTGTTAAGAGGCGGAAGCCATCTTTGAACAGCGTGAGAGAGCTGAGAGAGTGATCTATTTTTGTTTCAATTTCTGTTCGAAAAAGGGTTTTAATTTGTCTCACATGCAAATTTTAGATGTGCTTCGTTTATAACAAAGGAGGAACAGAGTTGTGGTATGTGGGATACTGTTTGATCAGGCTGCTTTCAGATTTTCCTGCAATTCTTTTCAAAAGAGGAAATCAATGGCTCAAATGATGACTCAGTGCTGTCCTTGTATTCCTGAGTATCATTTGTTTTATATTACAAGCAGATCAAAGAAGAGTGGAACCTCGGATTGCGAGTAACACAGTTTGTGAGTGTTCCGAAAGACGAGCAAAATTTTTTTCATTTTGACTTGAAGATCTAGCAAGTCTTGGTTAACGGATACAGAGTATCATGTAGCACGCATGCCTTCTTGTTTTGACGCTTTGTGTCACGTGAACTGAGCCAATAGTTTTTCTCTCACGCGCGCTGTGGAATTGTGCGTAATTGTCTCCCCTGCTCAGTCTTACTGCGCGTCTCTCACTGATATAATCAACATCCGTGCGCGCATGTACTGTTTACTATAACACTATGACCAGGTGTGTGTGCATAAAACATATTTTATTTTGTGTTTTCTATATGTGTGTGCGTGAAAGTCGTCTGTCATTCTATCGCCGTCAATCTATTATCGCCCCTCACTCGTTTCGTAGGCTTCCTAGGTAGGTGGGCCGGCTGGCGTTGATTAACGTTAATAGGATCTCGGGCTTGGTCCGCCTTATAAAAGCAAGGCGCAGAGTTTAGTCAGAGGTCCAGGAAGAATGCAAACAAGTGTGCAGTGGAGCTGGAAGTGAGAGGCATGCGAGTAGGGCAATGGAACGCGCCCCAGGGACTGGAATTCCACCCTTTGATTTCCGTGAGGGAAAGAACTGCGCCGAGCGTGCCTTCGCGTCCCTGCCACCGAAGAGGAAAAGGCCGAGAGGAGGACTGCATTAAGGCCCTCGATCCCAGCCGGGAAAGCCGCCCAGCCGGCGGATGCCCCAGAGAGGCCCCACCTGAGGCTGCGCCCAGAGAGAGCTGGGAGGGGCCAGGCCGGCCATCGACAGCGGGAGAGGAACTGTTGAGGGAGCGTGCAGGAGCGCTGCCTCCGCGTGCTCCATTCTGCCACTTCGCCCATCGCCACCTTTCGCCACTGCTTCGGATCTGCACGTGCACATTTCACTTCATTCCTTCCCTTACTTTCCATCCTCCCTCCTTTAACCCTTTCCTTCCCCATTTTACGTAAATAAAATATCCTTTTTCCTTAAGACCTCGCCTTGTGTTCGTGTTTCATGGTGCCGCCCGTGCAACATTGGGTCGAACCCATTACACGTCCTTTCACGCGCGCTGTTTATTATAACACACGTGTGTGCGCCAGTGTAAAGCAAAGGCAAGTGTCATTAGAAAGGTTAAAGATCCATTTTCTCTCTCTCTGTCTCAGCCTGCACCGTACTTTGTGTGTGTGCGCGCACGTCATTGGACAGAGTGCTCCTTCCCCCCCTCCTCTTGCCTTCACACAAACACACTGCTCTGTCATGATTCTTTTCAAAGGTAAAGTTCAGGTTAATTCATTTCATTTTTATATAGAGTTTCATTAGCGATGTTCCTTGTTAATTTCCCAATAAAACAGTGTTTCCGTTAATCTGTGTGTGTGTGTGTGTGTGTGTGTGTGTGTGTGTTTGTGTGTGAAACTCAAGTAAGAGAGGAGGAAGGGTTACTGTTTGATTATTTTTACTTGGTTCAAAAGTAAAATGCGGGTTAATTTGTTTTATTTTTATTTTTTGTACTAATAATTTTTATGTATTTATTTTTTTGAGGCTGTGGAACGAATAATTTGAGTTTCCATTATTTCTTATGGGGAAATTAGCTTTGATGTACCAGTGTTTTGATATAAGAACCCGCTTCAGAATTATGCTCATAATCCAAGGTTCCACTATATTTAACTGATTGGAGATGGTAACCATTGAATCTGACCATTCTTGCCCATTCAGACCATTCTGACCATTCCTGGGTCCTTCATCTGTTGCTGTAGGGCTCTTCACCCGGCAATCTTGGATGATCTTCCTGTAGTAGGCTGTGGAGCTGTTCTGCGATCAGGATCTGATTCTGTCTCTGAATCAGGATCATCTTATATTTTGCTCTTGTAGCTTGTCTTTTGGCCATGGTGCATATTATCTCTGACAACTAGTGGTGATGTTCTTTCAGCTGAGCCAATTAGGGTTCACCACAGCAGATCTTCGGATCCTCACATTTGATTCCTTTTACTAGATGCCCTTTCTGACGCAACCCCTCGAATTTATATCTGGGCTTGGGCCCTGTAATTCAGGTGCCCTGCAACAACAGAGGCTGGATGTTGGTCATTGCATTGGTCCAGAGCTCAGATGCTACAACCACAATCTCTGTGTTTCAACATCTTGTTCTTGGCTGACGGTAGTGAAACCTGCTGTTGTGTTTCGTCTTTCATGACACTGGCATAAAGTTTAATGCTGAGTAACACAAAATTAAACCACTGCTTTTGCTTTTTCTCGTTACAATGTTACATTGTTCTGATCAGATCATACCTGGAATGAAAAATTTTTGTATTCTCTCTCTACACAATGCCTCTTACCAACACAAAAGTGACTGAATCTGTTTTATTACACTACCAGTCAAAATTTTGGACATACCTTCTAACTCCATGGTCTTTCCTGAGTATATGTCTTTTTACATTATAATACAATGCTGAAGGCCTCCAAAATATGCAAAAATCTTTGAACAGTTGCTATTGAGATGTGTCTGCTATGTATGCTCTGTAAAGCATTCATAATTCAATCTGATGTGCTTAATTGGAAATTTCTGAGGCTGGTAACTCTAAATAAACTCCTCCTTTGCAGCAGAGGTAAATTTTAATATGTTTTTTTCTGGCGTAACATTTAAATTACTGCATTTTGTCGATGCCCTTATCCAGAGCAACTTACATTTTTATCTCATTATACTCACATCTCAGGTTTAAGGGACTTGCTTAAGCACCCAATAGTGGCAAGTTGGTGGTCATGGGGTTTGAATCTGGGATCTTCCAAACCATAGTCCAATGTCTTAACCACTGAGCTACGCCTGACCTTCATGACCTTTATGCCAGTTTAATCACGGTGCTTGATGGGTTTTGCACATGCATTTGAGAAAACAGTTCTTGGAAGAACTATTCCAGAACAGCTGACCTTTGTGTCTTAAAATAATAACTTGTGTGTGTAATGCCATATGTGTCATTTCATAGTTTCGAAACGTCCAGTGTTGTTCTAGAATGTAAAAAATTAATAGCCTTACATATAGAACCTTTGAGCCTGATTAAATGTGGAATACTTTGATAAAGTAATCGATACGGTTTTAATCTGGTCTCACTCACTCATTGTCTATACCGCTTTATCCTGTATACAGGGGGGAAGCCTATCCCAGGATATTTAGGGGTATACCCTGGACGGGATCACAGGGCACAAACTCTCACACACACTCATGTGCTTATTTACACACTACGGGCAATTTGGGAAAGCCAGTTAGCCTAAACTTTTTGGACTGCGAGAGTGTTTGGAACCCAACAAACACTGGGAGAACATGCAAACTCCATGTACACAGACTCGAGGCAGGAATCGAACCAAGACCCTGGATATGCAGGGTGACAGTTCTAACCACTAAACCACCAATGCCGCCTTCTGATGTCACTGTGATTATTTGTTTGTTTGTTTGTTTGTCGAAGACAGTAATACATTAAAAGTATTCATTACATAAAATAAATAAACTAAACAAATAATTTAATTAAAATAGAGTGAGGTTTATTTGTCATGAATTTAAAATGTGTCTGCTATTTAAAATGCTTTAGAAATACCAGAAACACCAGATACAAAAAAACAACAACAACAAAAAACAATATATACTGTATATATAACTTTTTTTAAAGGTTTTTTAAAAATCTTAAGAAAATAAAAATTTGTAATATTCCATTGTGTCTACAGCTTGTTAAGGATTTTATTCTAATGTTATGTATGAAACAGCTCCAGTCCAGGATGAACGGTGAGAAGAATGACCGACATGACCTGAGATGCTCTAACATCAGATGCATATGATGCACATCAGGAGGGACAGTTCCTCAAAAGATGCTGACTTTTTTGTTTTGTTTCACACCAGAAAAAAACTGGTGGAAAAGCACCAGTGGATTCATCTGTTTATTTCCTGTGACACTGTGGAGGGTTGAGATGAAACCACACAGCACAGAGCATGCTTTCGGTTTGCGTTGAGAATAAAAGCAGAGCTGCATGATGCACTCACACACACTCTCACACACACACGCTCTCTCTCCTCCTCCTCCAGCAACCCGGCGGGTAAGTGAAACCTTCACATCCTGAATGTAGGACTAGAAAACACTAGGATCAGTTACTTATAGTGACAATATACAGTAATAAGGTATTTTGTATTAAAAACAGAATAAAAATGTATTAATTTTAAATACAAATAACAATAATTTAAATCAGGGATTAAAACATTTACAATATATATTAAATATACTTAAAATAATAATATTAATTAATAGTTATAATATATATTTTTTAAAGTTATGTTTAAAACTTTTTAAAAAATTTTGTGGATTCTGAGATTACTTTTTTTCTTTTTTTTTTTTTTTTTAAAGCATTTTTCCCACATGAAAGATTAATTAAAGCAAACATTTTAAAACATGATCCCAAAGGATAAAGTCCTAATAAGTCATTTACACTGTTGAGATGGAATGATGGAACTGAGTACAGGGATTCTAATGAACAGGAGAAGCCGCTAATCTGATTTGTTCAGTATGGCTGAACTTGGAGTCGGTGTGGGAAAATATTCCTGATAGAGTTTCCATAACTTTGTTGGTCACTTTGAGTGCAACACTACCTCTACCACCATCATCCTGATGGTCCTCATCATGCTCTGCTCTAAAAGCAGCACATATTTATTAGATAATATTTAATTTGTGAAATTTATCTTAACTAATGGTGAGTATGCCTTACAGATCCACCACAACTGAATAAACAAAAATAGTGTTCACGTGTGTCATTATAGATCATAATTGTGCATTGATTTGTAGGATCAACTCTAAATCACTTAGAAAACAATTAATAAAAACTATGCAATAAATGTTCCTGTTTAATATTTTAAATGTTTATTTAATGTATGCACTCTTTCACTTTCCACTGTTCAGCCTAAATGCACATGTGCATTAATATATGTGGAGTATGGAAAAGGAAAGCAGTTTTGACTCAGCTTTTACACTTTAAGTTTCAGTTTTCTATTTGTCCTGATGTGGAGTATTATTTCCCCTCTCCCTATTTAGGTTTCCGTTTACTGAGATTCTGTCCAGGGAAAGTACCATGTCTCAGGACTATTTCATCTGTCGCTCTTGTGAGTATATAATTTCCTAATTCTAGTTTTTTAAAGTAATTTACTTATATAGAGAGCCTTGTTTTATAAATTTATAAATATTCACCTTTACAGATGTATTCTATTTATATCTGACCTCACCTCAAACAATCTCAGTTAATACATAATAATTGTAATGGCTGAAGATTAAACTATGATTAAAATATTTATTTAGATAAACAATTTGTATAACATGACAAACCACCCCCGCCCCCTAAATAAATTTGTAAAAAAAAAAAAAAAAAGGTTTTAATATGCACATTTTTATTAGTATAGTATTTATAATTTATAAGATTTACATATTTATAAGTATACTTAGAGTAATATTTGAGAAAGAAAGAATACTAACACTTAAAAATGAGGAGATGCATGCAAAGAAAAGATGGCACCAAACACATTGTTAAGTTCAGTGGGTCAAAAGGTGGTAATCACATGATTTCTATGGGCTTCACATAAATTTGCATGCATTAATCTTTGACAATACTTTTGGTTTCTAAGCAAAAAAATACTTTCAGATGTCTGCATCATATATGTCATATGTTTTTAACCCCGATCCCTCCGATCCGCCACCAAAAAAAAGAAGAAAAAAAAAAAAAAGAAAGAAATTGAAATAAATTATATGTAATAATTTTAGTGGGTTACAAAATCTGATATGATAAGATAAATGCATGTGTAGTGTAGTGTTATTTCTGGACCAGAAATAAAAGCCAACTGGGAACATGCATATAAAATAATTAATTAATAAATTAATGACCAAGTCATAATAAAAATAAAGTATGAGTCAGTATTTGGGAAGAATAGCCCAAAATTCCCAAACACAGTGACAAAATATAATTATTAAAATGGAAATAATATGTCACAACTATAACTCTGTCTAGAGAGGGTTGGACACTTAATGTAAGTAACTGGGTGGAGAGGGGCATGCAGTCATATTTATAAATGAATAATCCAAAAAATAGGAGGTACTTGAAATTATGTCTTAATGTGGCTCAAATAATACAGAAATATGCAGCAATTACAAAAACACATACAAAAGTCAAAGCACATGCAAAAAGAAAAACCCTGCAAAAGAGATTTGATACACCTTAAGTGTGTTTTTGCATATGCAGTGCATTTCCATAATAACCTATAAGATATTTTAATATTAATTTTGTCGTCTCATGCCTGTCTCCTCTCCTGGTTATCACTTTGTTTATATCACATTCATGTACTTAATTTCACATCATTTTCAGTTAGACAGGGAAGACCTCATTTTTATCATTGCACTTGTTGATATATTCTGCATATTTATCTCACTTAAAAAAGAAAAAAAAAAACAAGGTAAAGGTAAAAAAAAAAAAAAACATTGTCCGATGGCCCACAATAGATTGTTGGGCACAGGCTTGCACATGTTGTAAAGAAATCCAGTAATATCAGAGGTGGGCTTAGAGACAGACACATTATCACAACTCAATTTTCTTTTCAATTTTTTTCTGAAGTTGTCTCATTTTCCTACAGTTCAGCTTCATTATTGAGCATGAAGAGGTAAATATTATTTTCAAACAGACCATTAATTAGGCTTATTAAATTAGATGAACACAGTACAACTCTTTAATTTGTATTAAAATTGTAATTTGATTTTCCAAATTTAATGACCTTCTTAACCGAAATATATAAATTTTTTATTTAAACACAATATTAATAAAAAATCTAAACTTCAGAACTGCAGCAGAACAATTAACAATGTTCACATCACATAATCATCAATTAATGACCAAGCCCAGAATAACGTCCCTCCGAAACAACCCGTCATATCCGTTCACTTCAAAAACTTAAATTGAAGTCTTGTTATCTGATTCACAACAGCTGTCATCAATGGTCATATATATTCAACAACACGTGGCTAAAAGACAATGTTCTGCATCACATATTTCTATCAATTAATGCCATCCTACCCTGACTGTGTCAGTGGGGTTTCACTCAATTACATAGTTAAAAGAAATACATCATGTGTAGTTACACAGTCACTGAATTTGTTCAGCGTTGCCTACTTAAGTCAGAGACGAAAGTTAGAAAAGGATTTAACTGCTTAATAGTTACACACATATGAATGTGTAATAAAATACATTTTAAAATGATATTTCATTTGGAAGTAACCAGGATCTCTGAGCCATTGCTCAGTAAACCCAGTCAGTATCCTGTCCCTGTCTGATAGTGTCACATACGGCCATGTGTAAAAGTTAGTACCCCCTCTTTTAATTTGATGTGTTTCTGCATAAAAACATAATAATAAAAATAAATAAAAACAATCCTATCATAACAGGTCTTAGTATTAGGCAAGTACAAGCTCAAATTCACCATGCCATTATTTATGTAACAAAAATGAAGGCAAAAAGAGAAAACATGTGGCCAATACTGAGCACCCTCTTACTGTTTCAGCAGGATTTTAGAGGGTAAGTTGCAGCCAGGTGCTGCTAATCATCAGTCCTTGATTATTTGATCATGAGCAGGTGTGTGCAGATCTCAATAAAAACAGTAGCTTAGCTTTAGCGATTTAGTCATATGTGTGTTAACACAATGCCAAGAGGGAAGGACAAAAGCGATGGTCTTAGAGATGCAACTGTTGCTGTATTTCAACTGAGGTTGGCAAACCTACATCTGAACAAACCACAAGTCTTCTGGAACAATATAATGTGGACAGATATAAAGATGGAGTTGTTTGGCCTTAATGTCCAGAGCCATGTTTGGTAAAAAAAATAAATAAATAAAAAAAAACACAACATTTTCGCAGAAACGCCTCATACCCGCTGTCAAGCTGGGTGGTGGAGGGGTGGTGATTTGGGCTTGTTTTGAGGCCACAGGACCTGAGCACCTTGCAATCAACCATGAATACCAGGGTATTCAACGTGAGGCCATCTGTCTGACCGCTGAAGCTTGTTCAAAATTAGGTCATGCACCAGGCTAGTGATCTGAAGCACAGCAGTTAATCTACATCAGAGTAGCTAGAAAAATAAAAGAATTAAGGTTTTGGAATGGTCTAGTCAAAGTCCAGACCTCAACCCAGTTGAAATGCTGTGGGATGACTTTATGATAACTGTGAATAAGTAAATGGTCAAAAAACCTTGATGAATTAAAACAATGTTGTAAAAAAGAATGTGAGAGACTGATAAAGTCATAAAGGAAAAAACTTTAACTATAAGTACGTATAGGTGGATATTGAATCACAAGCTATTGAATCATGGGAGTACTTTTTTTTCTATTTTGTTAAATAAATAATATCACTGTGAAAAAAGTTACATGTGGTTCAGCTGAGGTTGTATTTGCTTAATACTAAGACCCACTGATCAGATGATCAGATGATGTTTTTCAGATGATGACAGTACATTGCGTATCTCAATTCACAAAAGAACCAAAAGCGTAAAAAATGTCCTCTTGTTTTACATTTCTACATGAATTTTTGCAGTATCTATTGTGATCGTGCTGTTCATCGTCTCAAATGCCAGAAGAAATGAAGATGACCCGATTGCAAAATGTCTTCGAGACGATGACTATGATGAATTTGTGAAGATAATCCAAGAAGGTCTGCCTCCATCGAAGAACCCTCGCAATGTGGCCATCATTGGTGCGGGCATTGCTGGACTTACTGCAGCTAAGTTACTAGAGGATGCTGGACATAAGGTAAATGTATGGGCCTTAGTCCACAATCATTTATTCACTTAAAAAAGACGAATGCATTTGACTTTTCTGCATAAAATATTTTTTACTGTCTTTTATGTGCATTTTTAAAAAATAGTTTACTTTTCGATGACTATAAAACCCTGGTAGGACAGTGACAGGAATATCGACACAAGGGCATTTATTTATTTATTTACTTACTTACTTATTTTTATCGGAACATTTTTAGTCCTTCCTAAGCAACCTGAATTATGTCTGTAAACAAATCAAAACACTAGGCACGTACACTTGTCTGCTGTCGTCGGTCTGCTCAGTCAGCTCTGCCTGTGCAAACCTTGGCACAGTATTAACATCACTACAATACAAACAGCCTATAAATGCACTTAATTATTAACCACATCCAGGTGTAAGCACTCAGTCAACACCTGATCATTCACTGCCATTCTTGCCATTCACGGCCGGTGCTTGCCACCACAAAGTGGTCGTATTTGTTGTATTGAACAGCACACATGTTGAGAAACATATTCTCATGTTGCGTGTAACATTGAGTGGGTGATATTTATTTATGAAAGAATGAACTGATATATTTGAAATGGAATTCTAGCATAAACCTTTCCCCATTTTAAAAAAAATGAAATCTCACCTCATCCTATATCCTGATTTTCCTGCTATTAAATACCTTTAATCAATTGGTAGACATCATGATAGCCCTTGCAATTATTTGTGTTGATTTATCTAAATTAGTGTTTGGTTGTAGGCTGCACTGTGGCTTAGTGGTTAGCACTGTCGCCTTGAACCTCCAGGATCCAGGTACAATTCCAACCTCTGGGTCTTTGTGCATGGAGTTTCCTCCCATAGTCCAAAAAATGAGGCTAATTACTAATGTGTGTCATGCGATGGATTGGGACCCTGTCCATGGTGTACCCTGCTTGTACCCAGCACCCCCACCCCCCAACCCCTTCACCCCTTAGTGAGTGTTTGTTTTGTTGGTTGTAAATCATTTTACTTAAATAATGTTTTAATGGTTCATTAGGTTACTATCATAGAAGCAAGTAATCAAATTGGTGGAAGAATTTCAACATACAGAAATGAAAAGGAAGGCTGGTTTGCAGAATTCGGTGCCATGAGGATTCCATGCTTTCACTGGTGAGTTAAAGGTCTACACCACAAGCCCTGTTTCATAGCATTTAAACACATTATACTGTACATTATCATTGCTCTATATGAAATCTGGTATGTTCTTAACAATCATTTGCTTATCAAGCATAAAACAGCTCAGTATATGTTTGTTTTTGTTTTTTTGATGGTGGTGGTGGGGACTTACGTGTACAGTATGTCCAACTTTTTTAGTAATGGATTACAAATAACATAAGCACACATTTGAGTGATTAAAGTTTTTCCTATTTCCTTATAACTTTTTTCAGCTAGGGTTTGAATGTTGAATGAAATGTATCCCCTAGATCAAAGGTTCTTAATATTCAACAGCCAGAGATCCTATTACTGTACCTGTAAGAAAAAAAGTACAAAAGTTACCATTTTGATTTATGGTACCCCTATGAAGTCATTATGAAGTGCTTCAAGAGGCTGGTCCTCAGCACATCAAAGCCAGTCTCTCATTCTCCTCTGAACCCTAATAATTTGCCTAGAGCAAACTGATCCACAGAAGATGCCAGTGGTCCTGCCCCTTTATACTGCACGTACCTACCTTTTAATATAAGAGGAACTATATAAACATGCTTTTCCTAGATAGATAGATAGATAGATAGATAGATAGATAGATAGATAGATAGATAGATAGATAGATAGATAGATAGAAAGAACTTTATTAATCCATAATGGAAATAGTTTTTTTTTTATACAATTTCCTTTTGGGACTTCAACTCTGCCTTCAATACTATTATCCCAAGAAGATTAGTCACCAAAAATTCCTATCCCAACCCATCTGCAACTGGATTAAGGACTTCATAGAAAATCACCACCAGTCTGTTAGACTAGACCACCACCTCGTCTTCAAACGCACCCCACAGGGATATGTGTTGAGCCCCATTATTTACCCACTCTACACTCATGACCCATGCATCAACCCGTTCCACCAGCAACATCATCAAGTTTGCAGATGACAACCATGGTTGGTCTCATGTTAAAAGCAGTGTACAAGGGTGAAGTCGAAAGACTTGGTGTGGTGTTCACAAAAACAAAGGAACTCAATATAAAATTTGTAAGTTTGGCACAACTCCTGATCCATATCCTGATTCAGGATATGATGCTGGTTACAAACCTCACTGGTGATCTCTCCTGGACCATGAAGACCACGGCATTGGTAAGGAAGGCACAGCCATTCTACTCCCTGACCATTCTCAGGAAAAACAACTTACAGAAGGATCTTCTGTTGTCCTACTACAGCTGCTCCATTCAGAGCATGTTGATTTACTGTATCACCTTGTGGTACGCCACCTGCTCAGCAGTAGACAGGAAAACCCTCCAGAGGGTGATCAACCCCTCCCAAAAATCATCGCTGCTCGGCTCTCGCTGTCACAGCAGAGCAAACAACATATTGAAATACCCAAACCACTATGGGGACCATCTGTTTGACCTTCTTCCCTCTGGCAGACGCTTCAGGTCCATCGCACCTAACACAAACAGACTCATGAACAGTTTCTACCCCAGAACTGAATACTAGCAAACACTGTCACTGAATGTTCTGAACTATTTGCACTACACACATTCACATCTACAGATTTTGCAAACTCTCACTTATACATATTTATTCATCCCCAACTGCATAAATCTGTACGAGACAAAATAAATATTCAACAAATGAAAATGCAATACTGTAATGTTTAATATCTCAGTCCTAATTTACTTTTTACTTTATAATTAAAATGTACAATCGTGCTGGATCACACTGAACAGTAATATCTGATCTCTTATTATTTTTTATAAGATTCAGGTTCCCATTTTTGTCTATTTGTTTTTGAATACTGTGCATCAACCCGTTTCACCAGCAACATCATCAAGTTTGCAGATGACAGCCATGGTTGGTCTCATGTTAGAAGCAGTGTACAAGGGTGAAGTCGAAACATCCAGTGTAGTCTGACATCTGGATTAATCAAATTAATTCCAAATTATATTCAACTAGATTAATAACCGACCTGGTATAAAATTAATTGTGATTTAGACAAGCTCGTGTGTGTGTGTGTGTGTGTGTGTGTGTGTGTGTGTGTGTGTGTGTGTGTGTGTGTGTGTGTGTGTGTGTGTGTGTGTGTGTGTGTTTCTAATAATATTACTTCGTTCCGTCCTTCTTTGTTCCTAGGATTCTCAGAAATGTCACATCAAAGCTAGGCCTGAAATTGAATCCATTCATTGAAGAAGACATAAACACTTATTTTTATATCAACGGCGTCTCTCATAAAACGCACCAAGTGATGCAGAATCCTGACATTCTAAAGTACCCGTTAAGAGCGGACGAAAAAGGAAAATCAGCCAGTCAACTTTACGATGAATCCTTATGGAAGGTCAGCAAAAAGGAGCAGTCATTTCTTAACTATTTTTTTTATGTTTCTTTAGCATAATAAAAATGATTTGGATTGTTTTCTAGATAAGAGAGTATGTGAAGGAACATGGTTGCCATGCAATGATACAGAAATATGATTCATACTCTCTTAAGGTAATGAATCTTGAATCAGTCTTGAATTGGCCTAAACTAACTTTAACCTCATTGGTTTTGGTTATAAACAGATGTGTTTTTCATTGCACAGGAGTATTTGGTGAAAGAGGCTAACATGAGTGTTGGAGCCTTGCGCATGATTGGAGACATTCTCAATGAGAACAGCTTCTATTACATTTCTATCATGGAGAGTCTCTACCTGCAGTCTGATATAAATGATAAGACCAAGTAAGTAATGTTAATCGTGTTCTTTTCTCTTGACATGTTTGTTTAAACATAATATGCTCCACTCCATTCATTATGTCTCAGTGATACAAAATTCTTTAACGCTGTGTCATAGTTTATTCTTTTTCCAAATCCTGCCAGTTGAGAATGTGGCCGATAGCCAAAGTCTTTAAGTCTTATTGTTTAAGGTGCAAACGTGATGCTACATGTCCTGTGACGTTTGAGACTGTGACTACATAAAGTCTCCTCCCCTATGGCTCTATATACAGTACTAGTGATAATTGTCATAGATGATACTATACGTTAGGAATAAATCACGGTGAGGCATGTTGTCACAATGAAACAATCCATGTTGTGAAGCAAATTTATTGTCATAACCCTAAAGTTGACTATTTTTCTAAACAGGATCGTTTACCCCAATCTTTGTAAATGATAAAAAATGATAAAATGACAACTTTGGAATGTCCATTGAACAAGTTCCTGTTATCAGTTGGAGTATGGAGCTATAAACAGTAGTTCTCTCATCAGCCTCCCTTTTTTTTTTTCTCTTGAAGAAAGTCAGAAAAAAAGGCACAGTTTGTGTAGTGGTTAGCACTGTTGTCTTGCACCTCCAGGGTCCAGGTTCGATTCCCGTCTCTGTGTGCATGTAGTTTGCATGTTCTCCCCGTGCTTGGTAGGTTTCCTCTGGGTACTCCGGTTTCCTCTCACAGTCCAACGACATGCAGATTAGGATAATTGTATTCCAAAATGTATTCCATATTGTTTGTGTGCGTGTGTGCCCTGTACCCCACCTCGTGCCCTAAGATGATGAGTGAGTGAGAGGTAGCAACACATTGAGAATTAGGGGTAGGTTATGTATAGAATGTATTAAATGCAGTTGAGCTGTTCTTATATAGGAATGTCTGTTGATGAGCTGACGTTAGATGTGACTTGATGTATTATGATACATTAGCCTTCGTAACAATCATTGACAGTTACAGAGTTTTTAGAAATAGCTTTAATGTAATCAGTGCTGATCAGCTGATTTCAGGTATTTCATTATTTCAAGTCCATGTAGATGTCTGCCTTGTCTTTCTTTATGGCAAAACTTTCTGCTTAACTTATTAATAAAAAGAAATCAAATTTTGTAGGGTTGTGTATCTTATGCATTGGTAACGCTAAGTTGTATTAGTGGTGGTACTTCTTTTGTCGTGAGCCAAAAACACTGCCTCTTTATGGTAGATTATTAAATCCGGCACATAACTGTTCATAACATTACTTTTGCTCAGCATTTAGATTTTAGCACATAACACTCTCAGTTCAGTTCAATATGATAGTTTCTGTGTCTTCCACATACTTTGTGGATTTACAGTAAACTATCACGTTGATTGGTTCTATTGATTGTGTCGTATAGCCACGCCCACCTCAAGAGGAAAAGCGCAATATTCTTTTAATCTATAATCTATATTATTATTTCATTAATAAGAACAACTAATTTGTAGGAATTTCAACGCAGACACTCCATATATTAAATACTAATTTCCAGGAACGACAAAAGAATGATTTACTACAAGCCATGATTTGAATTACTTTGAATCTTTGATCTTTGATTTGAATCTTTTGCTATTAGCAGAGCTGCTGTTATAGAAAATGTATCAACGCCTCGTGATCTATCAGGTTTAAGAACTCAACAGTTCTATAATTATAAATATTTCTTTATATCCTGCTCTTTTCCAGATATTTTGAAATCGATGGTGGCTTTGATAAGTTGCCCTTCAAATTTTATGAAATCCTCACGTCGACGATCCTCCTCAACTCAAAAGTCAAAGGCATCAGTCAGACAGAAAGCAACGTGACCGTGTTTTATGAAGAACAGCACGAGTCGTCCTTCTTGACCCACAAAACATTTGACTACGTCTTGGTGACAGCTACAGCCAAAGCCACCCAATTTATCGACTTCCAGCCCCCCCTGAGTTCCTTGAAGATGGAGGCCCTGCGCTCTGTGCACTACTCTAGCTCCACCAAGGTCGTGCTGAGCTTCAGCCACAGGTTCTGGGAAGATGAAAGCATTAAGGGTGGAAGAAGCATTACAGATTTGCCCTCACGCTTCATCTACTACCCCAGCCACATCTTCTCTGGGAAAGGAGGAGCCCTCCTGGCCTCCTACACTTTCTCAGATGACGCCGCACTTTTCCAAGGAATGTCTGATGATCAGCTGAAGTTAGAGGTGCTGAATGACTTGATGAAGATCCACGGAGAGCACATAAGGCATCTCTACACTGGAGGGGTTGTGAAGAAATGGGGGTTGGATCCATACAGCCTTGGAGCCTTTGCTATGTTTACCCCCTACCAACTAACTCAGTATATTGATGATCTGTCCAGAAATGAGGGCAGGATTTTTTTTGCCGGGGAACATACGGCTATGCCTCATGGCTGGATTGAGACTTCTATAAGAACTGCCATCAAAGCAGCGATAAACATAAACAATGCTGTATAACAAAAAACTGACAATACTGTTCTTGTTCAAATCGAAACACAACTGAAACACTGTACTAACTTACTAATTATAACTGAGCAATTTTTTTATATCATACTACTCTACTCTAATCAGGACATGAGCATAAAATTGTACTGAAAATCAATTTCTGCCTTATTGTTCATGACCTTATATTATAAAACTGTGTTTTTAAATAGCATTTTATTAATGTAGTTTACTTTTCTTTTGGGGTTTTTAGAAAATAGGAATCATGATTATTTATAACAAAGATATACTGACAAGCTGATGGTGTCGGGTTGTATGGGTAGGGGTGCTGGGATCTACTGTACCACAGTGTGCTGATTTTATTTTATTTTATTCTATTATTATTATTATTATT
>JAAGKR010011448.1:0-19387 GCA_011419295.1 Clarias macrocephalus
CCCCTGGGCTAGTCAAAGCTATTCTGCATCCTTCAGATTTACGTCCACCACACTAGCCAGTGGTGTAAGTCAGAGCAGTTTTTCATTTGCTGTGGGGACGGCTGCAACTAGACAAACGCTGTCACATTGGGTGAGAGATGCTATTGCCCTAGCCTACACTGAAAAAAATAATTCTTTGAATTTACTTGATCTTAAGATTTACTTGATCGGTCCCACATCATCAAAATGTGGCCAAATTACACAAAATACTCCATTATTATTGACAAGTCTAAGAAGTTCTTTGTGCTACTTATGTTACTACAACTAGATGTTATACCTTAATGTAGATCAGCCCTATTTTCCTACGCTTTAGTGACTCTTAAAGACAACTCCAGAGGCAGTAAATATGCAATTCATCCTTTTTTATTAGGGAACAACTTATAACAGGTACCATACTTTCATAAAACACCAACAATCTAATTCACACACTAAAAAAATTTAATGTTGGGTTTAATAAATTTTTTCTTGTCAACATGTTCCACAGTTAAACTCAACTAACATTTGTAAGGGTCTTTATTCACAACAAGATTACTGTCAAGTATTTTAATAACAATTGGCACTGTTTGAAATGCAGCAAAGAAAATCAAGAAATTGAGAATATTATAGTCCAACAATACAAAAGACATACTTTACACAATATGCAACATATTCTATTTTTGTAGTTTTTCTTTTCCAACACATCTGTCAACGTTGACACATTTAAAGAGGGAGGAAAACTGTGTTAAACATTATTTAATTTACCATATTAACAAAATTAACAATTTACCCTATTTTTTGCTATCAAATACAAATTGTATTTTGGGCCCCTCAAGTTTCTGCAAAGTCTAAATATATTGCATCCAAAACAAAACTTTTAAACATTTTCAATAAGTACAAAAAAGGCCTTAATGTAGTGCTCGATGTTGGTTTACTCAAAGTTTGTTTTTAAGCATTTGTACCTTTGGTGAACGTTTGGTAGCATCCAGCTGGAGGAAGATCCTCTGCAGTACCTCAAAGAATGTTTTCAGTTCCTGAGGCTCATTGCATATATTAGACCTATTAAGAGCGCACATGCAGTAGTGATGTTTCCCCAAGTCGTGAAGCACTTCAACCACTGGAGGGGTCGTGGCATCACCTCCCTCAACATTGATGCTGTAGATGCCAAATACAACATGTTCAAAATCCCTCTCTGCAGCATGGCCATCTGTGTCCTATTGTTACACACAAAAAAAGCAAAAATGAAATCACTAGACTGCATTTTTTCCTGTAAATGTTGTTTAGTATTTGATCACTAACTTTTGGTCCATACTGATTTCTCACAAACTTGAAAACACTTTCCTAAGTACACCGGTGATCTGATGCCATCTAATAGCAGCTTTATCTTATCTTTTTTGAAGGCTAAATGGATATTGTGCTATTCTGAAGAGCCCAACGGTACCGTTACTTTTGCTATATACTTATTTTACTTTTCGCCAAATAATGGAAAGCTATGCAGTGGACCGACCCGTGACACGTGGCTAAATCCGTTAGCTAGCTAACACTAGGCCTCTCTAAAACTACAGAAGCAGGCCAAAGTTAAATACTATATATAGGTGAAAAAAACAAATATCTGAGGATTTTTTCGGGTTTTGACCTCCTTCTGTGAAAAACTGACAAAACGTAATGCGTGCAGGCAAAGAATCCATTAACTTTGCGCAGGTGTAGTTTGATTCGTCTTGCCCTTCTGTTTCATTAGCAGTTCATCACAGCTGGTGTCTCGCTACTGCCCCTACTGTCGCTACTGTATGTATGAAATGTTGACTTAACATGAGTGATTCATGATTACCCTGCGTTCACACCGCCGCCGACGCCTGTCACCGCCGCGCTTCGCCGCTCTGACGTAGACCGAATGCCTTTCTTGTATTTAAAGGGGCCGCAAAGCAATCAAGCTTGTTGATCTTATGGAGACTGACCAAAATGTGGAAGATAACAAGAAATTGATTCATAGAAAGAACTGTATTGTAGAAATAAACAAATTATAAGCCATTTGTATGGTGTGGCTTCTGTTCATTATGAATTGCTAGTCTAATTTAATATATATATATTTTTATTATATTATTTTTCTTATTATTATAACATAATATCACTTACTAGCCTTTGTTTTTAATTGAAATAACATTAATAATTAATAAACACCCGTTATCGCAATAATTAACCTCTCCTCCATTTTGCTTGGGAACTAATGTCGCCGGAACAAAAGTTACAGGACTGCTTTCCGCGGAATCCTCCCAAGCGGAGGACCTCCATTTTAATTGGTTGCCGCTCAACCGCGTCATAGCTAAAGTTGAGCTGATTTTCTCTTCGTCGCTCTCGCCGCCCAGGCCGCGCCGCGCCGCCGGCTCCCATTGAAAATTAATGACTTCCGGCGTCTTTGACGCTCTCGCCGCGTTCGGTCTGAACGCAGGGTTAGACAATGTGTTAGGAATGTGTACGGTCAAGTTGAGACAAAATTATGTTAACCATAATCGAAAAAAAAAAACATTTTAAATCAACAAAGTTGATTATTATGAGTAAACTGAAAGTAATTATATTATGTAAAATGCACAACCTGCCTTGTTCGTTTTTTTTGAGTGTACAAGGCGCATGGTCACAATTCGCCTCTAGGAATCAGGGCTCATTCGACCAGGGGGATTGCCTCATCAGTTGCTCTGGCAAGAGGTGTCCCCTTGCAGCAAGTGTGTGATGCAACAGGTTGGTCCTCTCCGCACACATTTGTTAGATTTTATAGTTTCGATGTCCATGCTACTCCGGGCTCGCGGGTCCTCGAGTCAGCATCCCAAAATTATGTCTGAGACCTCTTTGGCTATTGTGTGCAAACGCAACACAACCTGAGGGTCCAGACACTTGCAGTGCGGCGGCGTTGGTATTCTTGTTCCCATAGCGTTTTCACGCAGCATCGAGTGTAGCTTTTGAAAGGAAACATCTCGGGTTACTTTGTTGTAATCCTGTTCCCTGAAAAAGCGGGAATATATATAAGCCAAAATTTGGCATGTTTGATACACACATGCTTCATAACCGGTTGAACAAAGAGCTGTTCCCATAGCGTTTTCGCGCAGCATCTTGTTCACGCTTTTTCAGGGAACAGGGTTACAGCAAAGTAACCCAAGACGTTTGCCGTGTTCTTAGCGCTGTACGAGCTCAGGAAAGCGGTTTTCTCACACAACTAATGCATGGTCATGTAAAACATAGAAAATGAGTTTACATGCAGTTTTCATGCTCAAAATATGAAAAAGAATAAGAAAAAAGTTGTTATTCAAAATTTATGCTAGAATGCATGATTGTTTTGGAAATAGTCATTCCTGTCACTTTTAACCTCCTTATTGTGAGATAAAGCGTTTCCATGTTCTTAGCGCTGTACGAGTTCATGAAAGCGGTTTTCTCACACAACTAATGCCTGGTCATGTAAAACATAGAAAACTAGTTTATATATATATAAACTATCACTATTAAGATGCTGATGCTGAGAGAAAGAGTTTGCCGTGTTCTTAGCGCTGTACGAGTTCAGGAAAGAGTTTTTTTCATGCAACCAGTGCCAGTTCACAGGTAGGGCTCAACCTTTTTGTAATTACAATTAGAAGTGCCCTTTTTTGGGGGGGGGGGGGGTATAAATCAGTGCTATTGGTAACCCTTTACGTCTGTTTGTCTTTTTAACAAATATTTAACCAATTAAAGGCATTAAAAAGCGCATCTCTTAGAACCGCTCAAACTGTCAGTCGAACTTCACAACTCCTCCCCCTGAAAGCCGCAAACTTACGTTTCAGCACATCAGTCAGAGTCATAGAGCAGAAACAGGTGAACGTCTTCGTCTTGTTTAAATAAGTGCAACGTTGCCTTTATGAAATAGAGGTTTTATAAAGGTTCATATAATGCATCACCACACTGGTGTGATGTTGACGTAATGTGATGTTGTCGTTTTAATGATGGACAAGTTGCACACATTCGCCAAAAAATCCGCGGTGTAACTGCATTTGAGTTTGACACAAAGCAACCGAGTGGTCCTTGTCAGCTAGGTAAAATATATTATAAGAAATTTCTGTTTTGATTTTATGGCTATCTGCTGAATGTGCTGATGCATGTAAACTACATGATGTAATTTATTAACATTTCATCATATTATATAGCCTATGGTCACACAGCATGGTTGGTTACGAAGTTTACGATGTTACTATATTATGCATGTGTTTGCTGGCTAGATTAAAAAAAAATCTAGTATTGTATACTCCCCGCTCGTCTTCACATGTATAAACATAAAAAAACATGGTTTACTACTGTAATAATGTTGTATTAAATAAAAAAAAACTTTACACAGTGAGAATGAGAATCATCAGGTCACTGTGCATTCTATATATTTTATCTTGCAGAATGTAATCTGCATGTATGCAAAGCAAAGAATAAAAGAAATTGAACATCTTACACAACTAAATAAGAGAGAGTGCACAATTCACAAACACAGGACAAATAATACACAGACAACTACCCAGGAGGCAAATTGGTAGAGCTAACTTTACTAGAAGGCCAGGTTTATTTGCACTGTATAATGCCAAGCTATCGTAAAATATAATTTAAAAATTAAATGATCTTTAAATTCCTTTGTCATATGTCATTATAATGGTGTATAACATGTAGACCTATAGTTCAATCAACATTGCATTGCTGCCCTCTAGTGACCTCTACATATCAATCATGACAGTTTTAAAGACAAAACTGTTTTTTGTACTGATATGAATTTTGATTACTTGATGGTTGCAGATGCCTCGTAAGGAGAGAATTAAGAAAAAGAAGGAGAGGGAGTGACAGCAGGCAGCCAAGGGTAGCAGATCACTTTCTTCATGGACCAGGCCAGTTTGTAGCAGGGAACAAGAAAAAGAAGGAAGTAGTAATTCAGATTTAGAAAGGGAAGTGATTGATGATATGCAAGAATTTTCTGGTGAACATGATCAAGGAGCTACTGCAGGAGAGTTGCAAGAAGTAGATGCAAGAGAAGAAAGCCAGTATAGAATATACTGCTAGTATAGATCAGGAAAATGTGGAGACTGGAGCCAATGCAGGAGAGTTACAGTCAGAAGAAGCAAGAGAAGAAAGCCAGCATAGAAGTGCTGCAAATAAAGAGGATGTAACTGCAAAACTACTGGTTTTGAATTGTCCTACAGATCCTGCCCACATGCAGACATTTTATTATTAATTTAAGTGACAGATTTATTGAAATGTGTGAGAAAGTCGGACCTTGCCAGCCTGTTATGACATTCCCAAAAAACGTAGAAGGACGATCTTTCCTGAGGAGATGGTACACAGATTGCCCATGGTTGGAGTATTCACCTAAAAATGATGCCATGTACTGCTTTAGTTGTCGCATTTTTCTAAGAGAAGAAAAATTCAAGAACAAAACAGCCTGGAAGACATTAGGGGTAGATACATGGAGGAGCGCCATTGGAAAAATGAAAGAGTATGCCAGCACAGAGGCCCATATGATGAGATGAAACATATACTTCAAAAAAGTATTTTTCTCACACAATTAATGATTGGTCAAGTAAAACGTACAAAACGAGTTTATATGTAGTTTTCATGCTCAAAATGTGAAAATAAATAACAAAAAAGTTGTCATTCAACATGTATGCTAGAATGCATAAATGTTTTGGAAATTATCATTCCTTTGACTTTTAGGCTGCTGATGCTGTAATAAAGCTGCTGATGCCGAAACAATCCATATAATGTTTCATATTCTCACATCTTCAAGTGGAATGACATTCTGTCAACAAAGTGAAAAACAATGTTTAAAAGGAAAAATTTTTAACGCATTGAAAACTTTAAGTGATGTTTTTCCACTCTTGTGCAGCGGACGCATAAAGCAGGCAATTTCTTTGCGTTGTTTAAGCTCAGAATGACAGAGATCTTGCAACACTGGTACATCGTTAAGTAAAATAAAGTTTTGAAAAATCTTTTTTGACACACTAATAATGAATTAGGATTACACATGTGATTGTTTACAAAACATTAAACCACCTAGGTCAGGTAATCCAAAATAAGGACTTTCAATTACATTAAGTTTTCTACATGTTCATAACAAATCATTACAAGAAATCTGATTTACACCATTTAGTGTTGGCAGTTAAAAAGGAAGCAATGTTAAAATGTATGACAGAAGTTGCTAACCTAACGTTTTTTTTTATAATAGATCATGTTAATGAATATGAATTTGTGTTTTAAATCAAATAAAAATTTTATTTGTCACATACACAATATGATATTCAGAGAAATGCTTTTGGTTTTAATATTTTTTATTGATTTTTAAATTTTCCAATTAATTCAAACAATTCAAACCCCAGGCCCAGTCAACCAATTCACAAACAGGGTGGCGCTCACATTAACAGACACACAATTGTATATGTAGGTCTTGAAAAAAGAGAAAGAGAGAAGATAAAAAATAAAAAATCATCCAGAAATATAATTTAAATTTTGCAACAGAGTATATAACTATGTACCATGAGTATGATGAAATAAATTAAGATTGTTTGAGATTGTCCACATGTGGCTGCCACACCTTAAAAAAAAGTTTATCTGACCCTCTCAATGAGAATCAATTTTTTTCCATATGAAGGCAGGACACAGTCTCTCTCACCCACTGGGTATGAGTAGGAGGGCGAGGTTCCCTCCACTTTAACAAAATAGCTCTACGTGCCAGCAATGAAGAAAAGGCAATGATTTTACGCTGTGGCGACGATAACTGTAATTTTACTGGGGCAACCCCAAACAGAGCCACCTGCGGGTCCGGCTCCAGCCTATGGTGAAAAACTGCAGACTCTCATACTTGGTGGGGATTTTAATTGTTGTTTGGATGCTGTCCTGGACCGTTCTTCCACAATGATTTGCTTTGCCTGGAACCCCCGCAGCTGGTTAGCCAGTAACTTCCCAGACTTCTCCCCACTCTCATAAAACGCACTCCTCGTTCTCCTCAAAAGGGACTCAGTCTCATTGGTTAAGAATAAGTTTAGCTCTGTTTTCAATTTACGACACCTCTCGTATATATCCGGAGTTGGTGAACTAGCATATTGACCATCCAGTCGAGCAATTTCATCAGATAAAGATAACTGCTTCTCTCTCGACTTCCTCTTCTTAGTGACATCATATGCAATGATCTGACCTCTAATATATGCCTTAAGGGTATCCCAGACTATTATATTAGATATGTCTGAAGAGACATTAACATTCAAACAGAAGGAAATCTGGTCAGAAATAAATCCAACAAAGTCATCATCTGCCAACAACGAAGTGTTCAGCCGCCAGCTCCTTTTAGGAGAGGGTAAATTCGAAAACCTTAAATCTAAGATTAGGGGGGCATGGTCTGAAATAATTATACCTTGGTATGCACAGTAACAAACATCAGATATCAGGGCATTATCCAAAATGAAATAATAAATTCGAGAGTATGAATAGTGCACATTTGAAAAAAACGAGTAATCTCTCTTTTGAGGGTTCAAAAAGCGCCAAATATCTGAAAGACCATTATCTGAGAAAAAACTGTTTAAGTAGTTGGAGGATTTACTGGGAGCACACTTTCCTGTGGAAGAACTGTCCAGGACAGCATCCAAACAACAATTAAAATCCCCACCAAGTATGAGAGAGTGAGAATTGAGGTCCAGAAATTGCGAGAGGGCATGCTTAAAGAAGGTGACGTCATCAAAATTTGGAGCATAAAAATTTGCTAGAATTAAGTTCTTGTTACATAGGGTACCTATGATATAGCACCCATTCTTATCCGCTATGATATTGTTTGGAGTGAAAGGTACATTCTTGCCAATCAAAATAGCCACGCCTCTTGCTCTTGCCTGAAATGATGAATGAAAAAAATGTCCAGTCCACCTGTGCTTAAGGTAAGAATGATCTGAGTTGCACAGGTGGGTCTCTTGTAAAAAAGCAATATCTGTTTTATGCAACCTAAGATGCACAATAATTTTACCTAGTTTTACTGTATTATTTAAGCCCTTAATGTTCCAGCTCATAAATCTTAATGCTCTACCCATGGTACAAAAGAAAAAAAAGTTCTGGACTGCAAACGGTATTTAAAAATAAGGAACAGTCTTAAATGGGACATGAAGACCCACATTACTATGCAGAGGGAAAAAATATACACAACAATTGTGGCGCCATCCTCTAATAACCCCCAACCCTCCCACTATATCAACCCTCCCCCCAAGTATAACACCAACAAACCTCCTAAACACACCCGCTAACTTCACACACCTCCTAATCTCTCCTTACCTTATGCAAACTCAGCCCTGTACATCAAAAAGTCCTCCTTATAAGGCATAACAATCCCGTACAGTCCGTATATGACTTAGTATTTACACTTTGCAAACGACCGTCAACACAAAACAAACTGAAGCCTCGTAGTGTTCCCTACTACGTATTACAGTAAGTTTTCAAAAAGTTCTCGGCCTCATTCACCGAGGTAAATGACTTTTGTCCACCTTCTTTAGTTATGATCCTCAACCTTGCTGGAAAGAGAAGGGATGGTTTAAGGCCCTTTTTATACAGCTCCGCCATAACCTCACGGTACTGTGCTCGCTGCTCCATAACTTCTGGACTGTAGTCATCGTAGATGGCGATCGGCTCGTGCTGATATTGTAGCGAGCCCCTTCGTTTCCGAGCCTCCCTCATCACGGCCTCTTTAATCTGATCGAACTATCACCGCTCTTGGTCTTCCGCCTTGCTTCGGTTTAGCCACAGGAGCTCGATGTGCCCTGTCAATCTCGGGAGGAGAGGACAGAGTTTGTTCGCCCAAAACGTCCATCAACAGCTGTGAAAAAAACGTTGGGGGCTTGCTCTGGGAACATGATGGTAGCCAAATTGGGTGCAGGCAGAGGATTGATCATGCAATCCTAGGATCTTTGTGGGGGAAGGGGGACAGTTTTTGACTGTACATCCTTGAGAATACCTCCTATAAGTCCGCCTGGGGTAGGTGGTTGTGGGTGGTTCAGATAGCGCAGACCCTATGACTCTATCTGTTTGACAATATGGCACAAGTAACCCACTCATTTCCACAAATACTTGAACATGGTATTTATTATGGACAATCCATGACTAGCACAGAAATCCAATAACAACAAAACACAGCTCGGGTTTAGACCAGGGAGTTCCTCCCAATCACGCCCCTCCAAGTATCTCCATCATTGCCCACATATGCGTTGAAGTCCCCCAGCAAGACTATGGAATCCCCTACAGGGGCCGATGCAGTACTCCATTCAGAGTCTCCAAGAAGGAAGAATACTCTGAACTGCTGTTTGGTGCATAAGCACAGACAACAGTGAGAGGCCTTCAGGCGCAGAGAGGCGACCCTCTCGTCCACTGGAGTAAACTCCAACATTGTGGCCCTCAGCTGGGGACTCGTAAGTATTCCCACATCCGCCAGGAGAAGAACAAAGGTGCCCAGGGTGTGTGGCGCCAGGCCCAACACGTATTCAGGAGTATGGATCCAGAGGCCGAAGCTGTGCATTGAGGTAAGCCCCACCAGATCTAACTGATAATGCTTTTCACCTCCTGCCCAAGCTCCGGCTCCTTACCCCACAGAGGAGTGACATTCCACGTCCCCAGAGCCAGTTTCTGCCGCCCGGGTCTGGTCCGTCGAGGCCCTCTGCCTTCACTTCTACCCAAATAGCAGCGCACCCAACCCCATCGGTTTCTCTCGCAGGTGGTGGGTCTACGAGATGGGAGAGGACAGGTTTCCACAGGAAACCTGAGGACAGGTTTCCACAAGACTAGCTCCAGACATGAGTCCGGGGCTTCCTCCGAGCAGGGTCACTTTGCTCCATCTTCTTTTTTTCATGGTTTTTTTAATCCATACTTAGTCTGGCCCCTTGACTGAGACAATTTGCCTTGGGAGACCCTACCAGGATCACACGGCTCCAGACAACACCGCTCCCAGGTTCATGAGGGCACGCAAACCTAAGGTGATGGTACCTGGAGAGGACACACATACACTACACATATTATACACACTATATAATTATACACATATACTATAGTCGTGGCCAAAAGTTTTGAGAATGACACAAATATTAGTTTTCACAAAGTTTGCTGCTAAACTGCTTTTAGATCTTTGTTTCAGTTTTTTCTGTGATGTACTGAAATATAATTACAAGCACTTCATACATTTCAAAGGCTTTTATCGACAATTACATGACATTTATGCAAAGGTTCAGTATTTGCAGTGTTGGCCCTTCTTTTTCAGGACCTCTGCAATTTGACTGGGCATGCTCTCAATTAACTTCTGGGCCAAATCCTGACTGATAACAACCCATTCTTTCATAATCACTTCTTGGAGTTTGTCAGAATTAGTGTCTTTTTGTTTGTCCACTCGCCTCTTGAGGATTGACCACAAGTTCTCAATGGGATTAAGATCTGGGGAGTTTCCAGGCCATGGACCCAAAATTTCAACGTTTTGGTCCCAGAGCCACTTAGTACACCAGTATACCAAGAACCTCTCTGAAGATGAAAGCCAAGAAGTTGGCCTTTTAAAATTAAAGGAAGCAACGATGAGTGGGCCCAAGCACCTGTGCCACTTGGGCGCACCTCACAACCTGTGTGCCTTTTCAGCACTCTAAGACCTCTTAAACAAATATGACATAAATTTAAGGCATTGTCATGGCTGGATGGGACTTTCTCATGCGCCATTGCTAGCTAGCAGTCACTCAATGTGGGCCGGTTTTGGTGGCGACTGTAATTGTGCAGGTGCTTGAGCAGGTCATCGTTTGTGTAGGATACGTAGGATGTGTCTGTGTGTGTGTTTAGGATGTGTACTGTATGTGAAGAATAAGTAGATTGTGTGTGTGTGTGTGTGTGTGTGTGTGTGTGTGTGTGTGTGTGTGTGGCATATACATATGCAGTGTGTGTGTTTATGTATGTAGTATGCATGTGTGTGTGTGTGTGGGATGTTTGTGAGTGTTGTATGGGTGTGTGTGTAGGATGTGTAGTGTATGTGTAATATTTGTAGTGTTTGTGCGTGTAGAGTAGTGTATGTAATGTCTGTCTATTGTGTGGATTTTGCAGATGACCCAAAATATCTGTTGCATTAAGCGTCAGTGGACATGCAAAGTGAAAAATTGTTCAGGTCAATGATGTCTAGAAGTGTACTGAGTAGGGCTGAAACGATTCCTCAAGTAAATCGAGTAATTCGATTACAAAAAATGATAGAGGCAAAATCTTCTGCCTCGAAGCTTCGTTTAATTAATTTTAAAAGCTTGCGTTATGTTTTTGTGCAATTATTTGTTGACAGCACGCTTTTGACAAAGTGCACTTCCGGATGCAAGCCGCCAGTAAACACCAATGAAGAAGAATCGCTTACGTCACCCACAAAGCGGAAGGAGACGCAAACAGTTAGCTGTGTATTGATCTGAGGGAGCGTTCTGTTGCGGGCTGCAAAATGGAAGGGAGAGATAAAAATATCAGGATGCCAAGAGAAGAAGAAAGCAGCAAGAGAAAATGACAGAAATTCTCAGTAAAGGCTTATGTTATGACTGACATGTAGATTTTGGAATTTTTAGTTCAGAAAGTTTAGTTGCACAACTTAGTGTTTTTGTATAATCATTTTTTTAAATGTGTGCCTTAGTTTTTTTGATCCTTAAAGTCCTTAAAGTCATTTGAAATACCTTTTTTTTTTTTTTTTTGCGGTTTCGCGCGGTGGAGGGAAGTACGGTTCTTCATGATTCACCACGAGTTTTGGCACTGCGATTACGTTTCCATCTTTCTGCATGAAAAAATTAATCACGTTTAAGCCGCCTTAAAAACATGTTTAAACATGATTAGTTTTTTTGGAGGACCTTGCAGAACTTCGCGGAAGGTCAGCGGGCAGTCGCGGCGGCTCACGGTGCCTAACACCGCATCTCACTACGAGTCGAACCGCTTAGGTGAGATAGGGGTATAAGGTAGTCCTTGTACTGTGAATAATGACAATGTTTATTTTTGATAAAACGCTGTATGCATTTAAAAAATTTAACTTTATTTTTCTAAAAAGAAAATCAATTAATCTTTGTTTCTCTCATATATTTTACATTGCTGTTTAATTAAGCAAAAGCACATTTATCCGATTACTCGATTAATTTTTTAGTAGAATACTCGATTGCTAAAATATTCGATAGCTACAGCCCTAGTACTGAGTTTGGCATGTATATGTGTGAATGAGCTGTGTAGCAAAATCCCCTGTGAAGGCCCTGAGCCACACTCAAGGTCCAGACATGCAGACATGCTAATAACAGCAGGTACTACTTATGTGCCAATTTTAATGTATTTTTGAGGATTTTAAGACTTCCAAAAGGGCCCAGATGTTTGAAAATAATAATAATAATAATAAAACTTCTGCAATCACACCAACTTCTCCTCAACCCTCATCATCGATGAATTTCCGCATACACATTCAGGCCAGGATCACTTGTTGGTGTTTGTCAGTCACATACTATACCTCAATCTTGTTGCCCATCAAAAGTGGCTTGCTCAATTTGGAAGACTTAAAATTTAGGATGTGTAGTTTGTGTGTGGTGTGTGTGTTTGTTTGTGTAGTTTGTGTGTGTAGTATACAGTAAATGTTTGTGTGTGTGTAGTTTGTGTGTGTACAGTTTGTGAAGTATGTGTGTGTACAGTTTGTGTGTGTGTGTGTGTGTGTAGGATGCAGAGGTGGGTAGTAATGAGTTACATTGACTCTTTTACATTTACTTAAGTACATAAAAAAATTACTTCTATGAGTTGTTTTACAACACAATAATTTTTACTTTTACTTGAGTAGATTTGTGAAGAAGAAACGCTACTCTTACTCCGCTACATTCGACTACACTCGACTCGTTACTTTTCCAAACATTTATTCTTTGTGTTTTCCAGAGAACTGCAGCTGGATCTAATTTAAAATCACAGTCTGGAGAACACCACCGTGTTTTTCACCGATGTGTGTTTCACCAATCAGATGTAGCAACAATAATCACATGACTCTGTTTGACCAATCAGCCGCAATAACAATAACCGCATGGAGTCAAGTGACCACACAACAGGAAGGGGGAGGGTGGGAGGAGGCTTTTCTTCAGTAGTGGTAGACAGAGAAGCAAACATGTTGCGGTTAGTTTAGCTGTTTTATTTAATGTTGCAATCTTAACATATATAATTAGCAAATAAATTAGAGACTAAAAAATATATAATTTTCTAACATTTGTTCTGCTGCACACAGTTTATGGTTAAGTGTACTCTTGTACACATGTTCTAATGTTATTTTTTATCTGCTGAGCCATTTGCAGGACAACTGAATATGCAGCATAGCATATCTTACACAGGAAATAGTCTACACTGTTCAAACATACATAAGTTACCTACAGTAGGTATTTATTTAAAAAGCTTTATAATGTGAAAAAAGGGAGATTATGAAATTTGGGTTTCTTATTCCTTAATTTGCTATTTTGTAAAGATATTTAGTTTTATTCATTTATTTATTAAATTTACTTCATTTATATTATGATTTGGAAATGTCACCCCTTACAAAGAGGCAGAATCCCTATCACAATTACATAACAACCCTCAGCTATTTTACTTTCCCCAAGAGTGTGTGATTTGACGCACTGCTCTATAATCTGATTTTATTAACATCAAATATTTGTTACATGTTGGTGGGATGTAGATATGTATTATGACAAACTTAGATAAAAAATGGCTCTGGCATTTGTGTCACATCAGCCTTTTTTCCAACTCCAATACAATACAACTTCACTAAAATGGAATGGCATGTAATGCTTCAGCTCAGCAGATGTAGCGACCGTATTATGTGCATGAAAACTCCAGTTTGAATCCTGGCCCTTACCTGAGCTTTCCTTTTTAATTTTTTTTATTTTATTATATATATATATATATATATATATATATATATATACAGTCATGGCCAAATGTTTTGAGAATGACACAAATATTAGTTTTCACAAAGTTTGCTGCTAAACTGCTTTTAGATCTTTGTTTCAGTTGTTTCTGTGATGTACTGAAATATAATTACAAGCACTCCATATGTTTCAAAGGCTTTTATCGACAATTACATGACATCTATGCAAAGAGTCAGTATTTGCAGTGTTGGCTCTTTTTCAGGACCTCTGCAATTCGACTGGGCTGCTCTCAATCAACTTCTGGGCCAAAACCTGACTGATAGCAACCCATTCTTTCATAATAACTTCTTGAAGTTTGTCAGAATTAGTGTGTTTTTGTTTGTCCACCCGCCCAGAATTAGTGTGTTTTTGTTTGTCCACCACAAGTTCTCAATGGGATTAAGATCTGGGGGGTTTCCAGGCCATGGACCCAAAATTTCAACGTTTTAGTCCCCGAGCCACTTAGTTATCACTTTTGCCTTATGGCACAGTGCTCCATAGTGCTGGAAAATGCATTGTTCTTCACCAAACTGTTGTTGGATTGTTGGAAGAAGTTGCTGTTGGGTGTTTTGGTATCATTCTTTATTCATGGCTGTGTTTTTGGGCAAAATTGTGAGTGAGCCCACTCCCTTGGATTAGAAGCAACCCCACACATGAATGGTCTCAGGATGCTTTACTGTTGGCATGACACAGGACTGTCCATTCGCCATACTTTTTGCAGAAGATCAATCTGTCCCTGATGTTTTTTTTGGAGAGAAGTGGCTTCTTTGCTGCCCTACTTGACACCAGGCCATCTTCCAAAAGTCTTTGCCTCACTGTGCGTGCACCTGCCTGCTGCCATTCACTCTGTTGGAGCTGTGACTCTAGTTTCCTCCTGTAGCGCTGCTTCGCCTCCTTCACCGCCTTCCGGATGTTATATGACGCAGCCTTGTACTGGTCCATGTCCCCCGACGCAAGTCCCGCATTGTAGGCAGCGGTGCGAGATCTCAGAGCGTCGCGGACGGTTTTATCCACCCACGGCTTCTGATTAGGAAACGTTCTGATGGTCGTTTTCTGTACGGTGTCATCCGCTAGTTTCCCGATGAATCCCACAACCGCTTCCGTAAACACGCTGACGTCATCAGAGCTGTTTCGGAACATGTCCCAGTCTGCGTCATCGAGTGTGTCCTGAAGCGCGGCCACCGATTGGTCCGTCCAGCACGCGACCTCCCTCTGAACCGGAAGTTCCTGTTTAAGCCTTTGTTTATATTTTGGCATGAGGAAGATGGCGGCGTGGTCAGATTTACCAAACGGTGGACGAGATTGTGCCTTGTAGCCGTCCTTAACTGATGTGTAACAGTGGTCCAATGTCCTTTCGCCCCTGGTCGGGCAGGTGATGTGCTGATAAAAGTTTGGCGCTGCGCGTTTGAAGTTGGCACTGTTAAAGTCCCCCGTCCCGGTCCCGGTGCTGTGTTTGGTGCTGTTTGAGTGCCTCATGCAGCTCGCATAAGGCAGTGTCCGTGTCAGCTTGTGGTGGAATATAAACGACGCTGATTATGACCGATGTAAACTCCCGAGGAAGATAAAAAGGACGGCATTTGATAGTCAATAGTTCCAGGTTGAGTGTGCGGGAGCGTGCGAGAGGAACAACGCTCGCGCTGTTGCACCAGCTGCTGTTCATCATTAAACACACGCCCGCCTCCCCTTGTCTTCCCTGAGTCCCGTGCCCTGTCCATGCTGTGAACCGAGAAGAACTCGGCCGGCTGGATGGCGTGGTCCGGCACCGCTGGGTTCAGCCATGTCTCGGTGAAGCAGAGGAGATTGCAGTCCCGAATGTCTCTCTGGAACTTTATCCTGGCCCTGAGGTCATCGAGCTTGTTTTCCAGTGACTGGACGTTGGCGAGCAGGATGCTAGGCAAAGGTGTGCGGTGTGCACGGGCTCTCAGCCTGTTCCTGACGCCGGCTCGTTTGCCTTTGTTTTCCCTCAGGATCTCACTTGGCCAGTTAAAAACGTTGAATTGTGAGTACATTGTAAAACAATAGAAATAAGAGTATCTATATCGTACCTAATGCACTCAATGATGATGAATTTGCCGGTTTAAAGTTGCTGGAAATTAAATTAAAAGACAAAAACAAAGTAAAGTAGGTCGGAGCAGTCGTGACGGCAGCCGACCTCACCGGCGCCATCTTGAATGGCTATTTCAAGCATCACCCTCCTTTTAATATGTCAAGTCTGCCATTCTAACCCAATCAGCTTGACATAATGATCTCCAGTCTTGTGCTCGTCAACATTCTCACCTGAGTTAACAAGACGATTACTGAAATGATCTCAGCAGGTCCTTTAATGACAGCAATGAAATGCAGTGGAAAGTTTTTTTCGGGAGTAAGTTAATTTTCATGGCAAAGAAGGACTATGCCATTCATCTTCATAACATTCTGGAGTATATGCAAATTGCTATTATAAAAACTTAAGCAACTTTTCCAATTTCCAATATTTATGTCATTCTCAAAACTTTTGGCCATGACTGTATATATATATTAAACCATACCTGATAGCCTATCCGTTTTAACTCTTTATTTTAAAAATTTGTGCACATTTGTTTAAAATGAAAGGAAAGGAATTTTTATCTTCACATTGAACATATTCATATTAACCTACAAGCCAAATTCTGAGGGATTTGCAATTTTTACATTTTGTTATATTTGTGTTGTCTTATTTCTATTTGCATTTGTCATTAAAATTAACATTTGGTATCGATAATTTTTGATTCTAAGTCACTTTTTTATGGTCAGAAACAAAAATAGACTCGAAATACTATACGTGTCCTGTTTGATTCATCTGAACCGGGGGATTCAGCGGATCTGTCAGACTTGTAACACGGAGTGAAACTGCCGGCTCTGAGGGATGTGTGAGATTCATGAGTCTAGGGATTCGGTGAACGCTCTCTAGTGGAGGGACCATAGGAAAATGCAGTCAGAATTCATACTGACTCAAGTGACCCAAATGACTCAAAAGATCCGGATCCGTTCAGTGAGTGATTCAGAAGGAGTCGAATCCGTTAATGCATCTCTACTCCTTACCAGTTGGTGGTGGTAATGCACCATTTCGTTGTTCGCCAACGCCAAAAACTCCACAAGGAAGAAGCCGAATCCTGATTGGGGAACCACGATGGATGGTCAAGAGCGCGAAGTAGTTTTCAAAAAGGTCTATTTTTAAACGTTATAATGTTATGTTATTCAGTAACTGAATAAAACTTTATTTTTTTCATTAACTGAGTGATTGTTGAATCGCTAAGATGGATAGCTGAATGAAACGGTTAACAAACCTGTTGTATTTTAGGAAACCATCCGAAAACTTTTGATGCTGTTCTTTAAGGACGAGAAAATAAAAGGTATGCTACCGCTTCAAAGACAATTTTATTAAAACGATAAACTAGCTAATAGAGAAGGCAATGTTGACATAACACTGTGTTGAATTTCGGTTAATATTGTGTTTACACGCCATGACGTGAGGATCGCACTAAATTTCTGAATTTGTTTTCGTATTCTGCTAAGATTCTGAAAAACTTGGCCACGGTAGATCAGCACTGTTGGTTTAAGAACTGCATCGTTACATCGTTCAAAGAGAAAATCGATAATGGGATACAGTTTAACCTGCGTTTTTATGCTCCAATAAGTTATGAGATATTATAGATCATATTAGATTATATATAGATGTTTGTGTGTGTGCGCGCATATTAGAGAGCGAGAGAGAGGTATGTGTGTGTGTGTGTGTGTGTAGAGAGAGTGAGAGAGTATGTCATGCATCAATATGGAAATAAAAAAAAAACTTGTATACAACTTTATACAGATGGATAGCGCTGTGTGTTTGTGCGCGACGGTGAATGTGCATTTCACCACAAATTTACCAGATAACCTTTGTTTCACTTTGTAAATACATGGTTGGTCCTTTTTAAGCAGAGTAATTGGATTGTGTTTCTGTATGAACAGTATTTTAATCATTATTATACATCATATAATATTTTGAGTTACTGGATTTTTTTATTTTCATGAGCTGTACAGTATTCTGTAATCATCGGAATTATTTTATTCGTACGGTTGCGCGCTAATTAGTAATTTCCTATGTAATCTAATTAGCGCGCAACCGTTATGATGCCATCTCAGCATCCCGGAGCCCAAACCTTGAAAAGGCTTGAAAAAGTTTAGTTTACATGTAATAAATCTAGAATGAGTATTAAGAAAGAAAAAAAAATCACCATATTCTATTTTTGAGGAGCACTACATAGTTAAAATATTCGACTTAATTTGGTAATAATCATGTTCTTTTTTTATATTTTTTTTACACAGTCAGCAGCGAGACTATTAGTCTCATGGCTGAGATGCTGAGAATATTTGTTATTGGTAAGTCATATTTCTGTTCCTTTAAAAGCAGTGGTTCTCAAACCTCGTCCTGGAGAACCCCTATCTTGCAAATTGGTTAATTCAACTAATTACAGATGGTACTCAACCAGAATAACAGTTTTACTGCTGTGTCTCCCGTGGCGATGGCATTAGGGTTGTGCGTTTGCTGACTTTTGCGTTTGCTGGCGCTATACCTATAGACTATACAGTAGATTTGGTTCATTCTCTCAAGGGTTAATGAGCTGCAGCTTGTTGAGAACTGCATGTTGTATCAGATAAATTCAAGTGAAACATTGTAATTAAACAAATTCATAATCACAATAGTCAAATTACAGTACAAATTTAGAATTTTAATTAAATGTTGGTGTTTGAATTTGCATTGAATTTAAGCAAAGTAAACGTTAACTTGGTGAGCCTTTAGTTTTTATCATGGGTAACAGCAACGTAGCCAGAAAACAGTGTGCATCAGAAAAAGTGGGTGCACCACATTTATTGTCAGATTAATGCGCATCCACTACTGCAGACATGATGAGATGACATGATTACCTTCATCACTACAGCCATGGTTGAGCGCTGATTAGAATAAATAGATGCCCGCTCACCATCCCGGAGCCCGAACCTCATTTAAATGACATTTTGAAATTTAACAAATATTGTAAGTAAACAATAGCCCAAGTTTAGGAAAAACTCAATTTCACTGACAACCCTGTAAATTTCCATGTAAAAGAGGTATATCTGTATGAATAAATTGTTTAAATGTGTGTGTGTGTGGTGTGTGTGTGGTGTGTGTGTGGTGTGTGTGTGTGTGGTGTGTGTGTGTGTGGTGTGTGTGTGTGTTTGCGCGCGCAAAGCCCTGTGTGTGTGTTTGCGCGCGCAAAGCCCTGTGTGTGTGTTTGCGCGCGCAAAGCCCTGTGTGTGTGTTTGCGCGCGCAAAGCCCTGTGTGTGTGTTTGCGCGCGCAAAGCCCTGTGTGTGTGTTTGCGCGCGCAAAGCCCTGTGTGTGGGTTTGCGCGCGCAAAGCCCTGTGTGTGGGTTTGCGCGCGCAAAGCCCTGTGTGTGGGTTTGCGCGCG
>JAAGKR010011449.1:0-2500 GCA_011419295.1 Clarias macrocephalus
TATGGGAAAGGCACAATAGTTGTACCCAAGTTATTCGTTTGACAATAATGCATGTTCATGTATGCATGTACATACATTATATTTCCTCTCTAGGGGAAAGAAATCTTCAGTTTTTTTGGGGCTGAACTCCAGATTTTGTAAGACTGTTTGAACAATCTGTTAATGATTAAGATTTCATCACCACAAAGACTGTTAAACAGATCATTTAAGGTTTAATGTAAAGCATCAGACTTAACACTCTCTCAATATGCTACGATAAATCTATTGAACTTGCGTTAATGTATAAATCATTTATACAATTAGTACTAGTATTGTATCATATTGAACGACAATAGAACAATTCAGTTCTTATAGGTAATAACTGCTTAATAATACAGTTCGTATAGTTAATAACTGGTGTATCAGCGTGTTTACAAGCTCCTGGGCACGCATGCAGAGATCTTAGTGTCTGTACAGAGACACAGCACCTCTCACTACACGCAAGCTCATCTCGCTGTCGCTGTCTCTCCTCAGCCCAGAGTAACTATAAATAACATTAGTAGAGGTGCGGTTAATATTCATGCTATATTTGTAAAGGAGAGCTGATCAGAATCACGTCACCGGAATGGAAAACACGGGGTGATTTAACACACAGGCTGAATTCATTTTAGTCACAGAGCATCTTTAGACATTACCAAATGTAATTGATTCCAGTGACTGATTACTGTGTTTCAGAGGCAGGAGTTTGAGACAGTGCAGAAGAATTGGATTTCAATTGCAATTTTATTTGTTTAGCACTTTTAACAATGGATGTAGTCACAAAGCAGCTTTAGAGCAATCTGGATGAGCGCTCGCCTAACGAGCAAGCCGGAGGCGACAGTGGCGAGGAAACATGTCGAGAAAGAAAGCTTGAGAGAAACCAGACTGAAAAGGAACCCATCCCCGTCTGAGTTAGCCTGGAGAGAGGGCTTAGACATCATTACACTGTACAGTGAGATAGAGAAAAGGCCAAGAGTGATGAGGCGCTGTAGCAGACGTACACTGAGGTAAGAGACCGTGTAACTGACTCGAAAGTAACTGTGTGAGTGTTTATAGCATGAGAGACTAGAGATAGATAGATACTAGGAATAAATCTAACTAATATTAGACCCAAGCAGGTTCCTACCTCTAATCCTATCTCTCTCTCTCTCTCTCTCTCTCTCTCTTTGTGTGTGCGTGCGTGTGTGCGTGCGTGCGTGCGTGCGTGTGTGTGTGTGTGTGAAAGGTGGTTATTATTAAAGGCAATGATACAACACTCAGGACTTGTTGTTACTACCAAATAATAATAATAATAATAATAATAATAATAATAATAATACATATTTTTGAAATTTTTTTTGATCTGGTATCTGAAACAAAATAAATGAAAAAATAATTCATTCAGATTCAAATGGAATAGACTGGAATCTCATTCTGAATTCATTAATTTATTTATTAGTATTTTATGAATTGGAAATGTTCACATTAAATCATTTGTTATGCTTGATTTGATTGTATTCATAAATATTTTTTGTTACAAGTGTTGTATGGTAAGTGCTTCTTGTGAGCAGTTTAGTTTTCTGTATTTCTTTGCTTGAAATATTGACATTATTTCTTTAATGTCTTACAACCTTATTTTTTAAATGCTAAAGTAAACATAATATTCATTTTAAAGCCTAGCCTTATTTAATAAAATGCCTGACGTAGATTTTGGTTTCAGTATCAGTAGATGAGGTATCTCCGGTGGTTGTGTGAAAAAGCTGCGTGGCTCTAACAGTCGTCTCTGCACAGCAGTGTGTTGTGTCACATATTAAAATCTCCATGAAGCAAAGTTTGAGTTTCTTATAAAGTGAATCTAAAGCCTGAGTTTTTCCAAACACGACACTTCAGCAAACGCGTCAGTATCAGTGACAGAACAAACAAATCCCAATGAATGTCACTTTCTTTCCGAACAGAACCAACGCTGTTTCCTGCTCAAAACTTTCTCCAGAAACTGAAACATCAATGTAAAATAACTCTGTTTTTCCTAAAAGGGCAATGCTTTAAGACCTCATGTCTCACAGCTCAGAAACGTATATCGCAAACATCACACATCAAAGTCCACAGCAGCCAAGCGTAATGAAGTTTGCATTAAATTATCATTTTTCAAATAAACCTGCTTCTAATTAAAGTCTGATCGCTCATGGGCTAATAAGGAAGCAAGTTCCATATCCTGTTTTTTTGTTACTTTTTTTAATTTTATTGTATAACACTTAAGGAGTACATATTTTCTTAAGAAAATAGAAATAAATACAAAAAATACTGGATCAGAAAAAATATTATAGGTACAGTAGTTTAACCTGATTATGTACTAAACACACAAACAACAAAACAAAACTGGACTTGCTTTATGAAATGTTTTTTGGTGAACTGGAAATTTTTACACCTAAAAGATATACGTTTAATTTGATTTTATTTAATATTTATATTTACCTTAACAAAGTGTTTTTAGTTATACTTGTTA
>JAAGKR010011449.1:7500-15586 GCA_011419295.1 Clarias macrocephalus
TTAAAGTCTAAGCTGTTACAAAACACTGACACTGGAGAGTCACACCACAAATGCTATACTCACATCTCACAGAAAACCTCAGCATGTCAGATAAATACATCCTCTGTTTAATCTGGTCGGTATGTGATCAAGCATCCATCATGGAAGTCCCTGTTTTAGGTTGTTTCTATGGAAACAGTGTATCATTATAAGCCTATAGCTGGAAAAAGTGTCAGAGCTGCAGTTTTAGAGAATGAATCAACTCCTTCTGATTAAAACCCTTAAAAAAAAAACCTCAAGCGGCACAGGAAACACAGCATGCAGTAGGTCATCGACGATTTAAAAAATATAGTTACTTAAATGGAAGTGTGGAGGCTTGAGACATTAAACTGTGTCATATAGAATATAATGAAAATTCTCATGACTTTTATGAGGGGTACATTTTATCCCTAAAGGAATATGGGTATGATGTCACAAAGATGTAGAACCTTTACACATGAGCATAGTATTACTATTAGTTTTTTTTTTTTATCATAGAAACAACTGAAAACAACAATAAAAACACGTGACCGTGTGTGTCTGTGCTGTCTTTGCCTGTGTGACCTGTTTTTACATTTGTTTAAAATGAAATAAAGTCTCAGATCATCATATTACCTGCATCTTGTGCTGTAAAAGCATCCGTCACGCTATACTGAACAATCCTGAGTCATATACCGTATATGTTCATTAAAAAAACAAATAATCAGTAAAATGCTCTGAGCTTTAAGGGCTACAGAGCGTCTCAGCAGTGCTGTGGTGTATGAAGTCACATGACGTGTGGGTAACGTGTGCACGTGTGTGTGTGTGTGTACTGTAAGTGTGTTGTGTTGTGTTTTTACGTTTTTATTTTTTTCCGAGTCTGATTTCTAACAACCACACATTCCATATTTTTATCATTTTTAAAACGATCTTTGTTTTTTTTTTCTTTTCCTCTCAGTTCCGATCGTACGGTCGCTTCTCGTGTTTACACAACCCCGTTTCAGATTCTCCAAATGACTGACTGTTTTAATTCGACACCGAGAGAGCGGCTTCACGAACACTTCATTATTTTGTTTTGTTTTGAAAATAGCTTTCTTCCATTAGGTACATTAGCACAGGTACCAGTGCGTACGCTTACACGGCTTTCCAGTCTCAAAGTTGACACATGGTTTTTGGTAAAAGTGGAAAAAAATGCTGAAAGGGATATTTATGCGTTAGTGAACTTTATTTTTACAAGGTTTAAATAAGTCACCCTGCGGCTGCTGTAATTTTGTGGTTTATTTTCGGAACTTTTTTCCCTTTCTACATTTGTGTGGACTCTCCATCTATTCCACTTCTTCTCACCTACAATACCTTGTATTTTGTCTTTTAAGCTTCTCGGCAGTAAGTGAGTGCGGACTGGAGGGACGTGGAACGCCATCGGTGCCGACGTGCTCCTGAGCTTTTGCCTAACGTCATGTACTGAATCACAGACTATCAGACCGAAACAGAGGACAAGTCGGCCGTGTTCGGTGTACAGTCTGACTGTTCGAATCAGACTGAATCATCTTAGCTGAGGGTTCAATAAAAAAAAACTATAATAAAATCATTTTATTTTCAGGGTGTTGTATGGAAACAAATGAAATATTTGATGCTTTTAAATGAATTTAATGTAAAAAAAAATGCAATAAAGAAATGAAATACTACATTTTCAATTTCCAGTTTATTTTCCTTATCCAGCATTTACTCAAATCTCTCTTTCTGTGTCCGCTCGATGTGTGTGTGTGTGTGTGTGTGTGTGTGTGTGTGTGTGTGTGTGTGTGTGTGTGTGTGTGTGTGTGTGTGTCTGCGTGTGTCTGTGTGCATTTCATCAATTGGCTACACTAAAATATCCAGACTACATAGGAAAACCAGATTAAACTGGTTTAACCTACCTTGTCAGTAATGTTAATATATTATTATTATTATTATTATTATTATTATTATTATTATTATTATTATTATTTTCTATAATTATTACATGCAATTCAATTCAATTTTATTTGAAATAGAAAATTGTCCATTTAATAACGGTCATTGTCACAAAGCAGCCTTACAGCATCAAAAGGAAATGATGAATATGAGTATGAAATGTGTGAGATATAAAGCCATGTTTCATAGGATTAAGGAAATGGTTATTCATGTAGATATAAGAGACATAGTAAAGTCTTATTACATAAAGAAAAAAAAAAGGTAATTTCTAATCATTCTGTTCAGTTGGGATTTTGGAACATTTGAGACTCAAATGTTTTTTCTAGGGGCATTCAAGTCAAACCGAGACTTTTGATTGTGCAGAATAACAAATGATGAGAGTAAAAACTCCCTTTATTTCTCTATATAATCTCCTGCTACACGTGTGCACTTATCCCAGTGTTTCACTAGTGCTGAGACACCATTAGTGTAGAAACGTTTTCTCCGTACGCCTGAGCCATGCACCGGACTTCCTGCTTCACGTCTGAAACGCTGGCCTCCCAGGAACTCCTTTAATGTGGATGCGGCAATAACTCCCAGCTGAGTTCCTGGTTCTGCCAGCCGTGTTGATGAATGAGTGTGTGTGTGTGTGTGTGTGTGTGTGTGTGTGTGTGTGTGTGTGTGTGTGTGTGTGTGTTCAGTTCCCTCGCAAGTTATCCATCTATTGATCAGGAGATCCACCCGCTCGAGATGATATATATGTTTAAATATGAAACAAAAGATGCTCTGTGCCATTATCAGGGTCATTTGTTTTACTCTCTTAGGATGTTGTATTTACTGACTTTCTTAATGAAGCCCTTTTAGTCTTTTAGCGGATGCTACAGGTTACCTCCTGTACTGAAGGTCTTATGAGCTCATGAGGTTTTATGATCAGAGGGTTATAGTCATTTATCATTCAGAAGCTTTTCTGTAGTAACAGCTTGCATGTAGGGATGCAACATCTAATGTACATCTAATAAGAAACTGATTATAAAAAATAAAACATTGTAATTGATGTTGTGAAGTTTAATTTGTAAAATTCAGTAAGTTTCCTTCAGGACAAAGGACATTTAAGTTTCTATGTAAGACGACAAAATTATTTATCTGTTTATATGATTTATTATTTAATAAAAGCGACTTTTATTTCAAAACTTTCTTCAAGCTATGACTGTATATCATTTCTGATGTCAGACTTAAATAAAGAAAATATGGAATAAAACATAGAGTTGGGAACAGTAACTTCACCTTGTGTATGGCTGCATCACACCAACCTGCCGTTAATTATTTATTGCCCGAAAGCAGACGTTCCCCCGAAGTGTTTCATCTCAACTCAGGGTTTTCGTCTATTTAATTTCCCAATTAAATAGTTTAAAGTAATAATTTCCCACATTTTAATATTGCATTGTAACTTTTTTTTTTAACTGTTTATGAACTTCAGCTTATTTTTGGCTCTGAAGTCTTATATATTTTTTTTAATGCATTATATAATTCTTTATTATAATTGTGCTTAAAACTAATCTGGAACATAATGTACATATTTAATGAACACACTGTTGGATGCGCAGACAGACACTCTGAATGTGTTAGAAAGTGTGTGGGTGTGTGAGAGCGATTTGTTAGATTCTTTGTTAGATGCTGAGACTCTAACGAGGTGGTGGGTGTTTATAAAAAAAAAAAAAAATTTTTTAAAAAGCGTCGCAGTAGAAAAGCTTGGGAGAAGATCATGGTCCAGTGGCTCGTGCGGTTCATGTTGAACCCGAGCCGCGCAGTGTGTCGCACCTTACAGCTCTACAGACAACTCGTTTCTATAGCTTACTTTAGTGACTATTTTTATCAGAGATAGTAGCACATGCTCCAGTTTTGCACGTCGTATTTCTTGTGAAGGTTTTTGCAGGACATTTTCAATAAGCACAGTGAAGAGTCAGTCTAATAGCAAACATATTACACTAAAGCTGAAAAAGTTAATACTGTGCATAAATAATACACGTTCTCACCACAACATAATCTTCTTTGTGAAATACACACACACACACACACACACACACACACACACACACACACACACACACACACACACACACACACACACACACACACAGTCTGACAGTCTGGTTTGGCCGAGTTCTTGCCAAGAGGTAATTGTTTCCATGCTGTACAATATATTACAGCGCCTTTTTTCTGGCTTGGAGAAAGCGCCACTCGTCCGCTGCCAGACTCCGAATCGTCACGCTGACCAAACTTTTTTCATACTTTTTTTTTTTTTTTTTTTTTGCACTTGCTAACAAGCTTTTTTTTCCCACTTCTAACTTCACACACAGCTTAACACAGCAGGTTATTTCAAATAAAAAGCACTACATTAAACACTGCTGCAAACTAATTGAATAATGTAATAAACAAAACAGCAGCATCATAAAAAAACACTATACAGTGCAGCGGTGTTTGTGCTCCTATTAAATCTCACGCTGAGTAAAAGGTGTAGTGTTGTTGTGGTGCACAATCAGATTGTGGGTCGGTTGAGGTTACCAAATTCACATGAAGTAACTTTAACTAATTAAGTAACACCCAGCATTGAGAAATGTTTAAAGTTCCACCCACAAACCCACCATCCATCATCTGTACAACTGGAGCTTATGCCAGGTAACTCAGAGCACAGAGCAGGGTACAACCTGGGTGAGGGGCCAAACACACACACACACACACACGCACACACACACACACGCACACGCACACACGCACATGCACACATGCACACACACGCACACACACACACACGCACACATCTATCCATCCATCTAGGAACCTCCGTGGTCCACCCAGGGACTGTACAGACCAGGGCTAACTGCTGTATTTATTCCCATTTTACAACAGTGGAAGGACCTCAGTTCAACATCCACACTGCGGACAATTTGGGAACGTCAGTTAGTTCTGCATATTTTTGGACTGTGGGAGGAAACGAGAATATGCAGAGGAAACTCATCGAGCCTGGGGAGAACATGCAAACTCCATGCACACGGTCCCCGAGGCGGGAATCGAACCCGGACCCTGGTGGTGCAAGACGACAGTGAATAAAATATACAACTGTAATTTAAAAAAATGTTAAATGTACTTTAACTCCCAGCGTTCTTTATTTTTGGTCAGACCGTACTGTACGTCCACATTGCCATTCCAGTTCTCAGCTGAAATATCCAGGAATCCAGGAAAATGTCCACCTACTCTGTGTGGATTAGGAACTGGGTATAAAGTGAGCGCAAACCTCAGGCTCATAGAGAGCATCTAAAACAAAAGAGCTTCTCTGGTTTAAATATCCTGTACTGTATGTATTGGGATTAGAGTGACATGTCGTTTGAACCGTGTGTGTGTGTGTGTGTGTGTGTGTGTGTGTGTGTGTGTGTGTGTGTGTGTGTGTGTGTGTGTTTATAGTGCTTTCGGTCGACTTGGCGAACACGCATGATCTTTATATAGCGGTAAGTTTGGAACTTGTGCACAGTTCATTGAATTTCAGTAAATAATGACCTGTAAATGAAGATATTTCTCTCTCCTCCCATTGAGAAACGTTCAGTGCACCTCGAGAAGCAGCGGGGATTTGGATGCTTTGGCTTGACACTTGTGTTTTTCTTGATTGTGGTGGGAACATGGTGGTCTGGGTCTCAGCAGCTGTTTGGCTGCGCTGTCGAGTCATTAGCCAATCCCAGCACGGTGATGTGGGCGCAGCGGTGATGTAGCTGGCACGCAGTTTTGTACTTCGTTGATGGAAGCAAGGATTGTGGGAGACGGAAAAGAGGCGGGACAGCCAGAAGGATCAAGACGCACAGCTCCTTTCTTTTTTCCTCTTTAACTGTCTACAAGTTTTTCCTCAGTAGGAAGTAATGCTTCTTGACAGTCCTTAACTTGCCAGGATTGTTAAAGGGCAGAAATTTCCCCTCATACAAATAAGCCATTGTGTCTAAAAGCATAAAGGTTCGGTGGCTGCCCTTTGATGGGTTCTGGTGTTTATCAATCGATCAGTTATCAATACTAATTTTCTTACCACATATTTATAGGACAAAAAAATGTTCTACCAGCATCCTAATGGTTTCTTGATTTGTTTTTAGATTTGGAAACATTAAAGGTTCTCTTTCGAACCCTGCAAATGGAGTTTGTGTGCAAAGCAAGAACAGTAAATAGTCCCTGAGGAGTGGCTTTACTATTTTAAAGGTGCTGTTAAAATGAATATCTGGTTTATCTGGTGATAATAAAATAAAAAAAACACACACTATTGTATATCACGGAAAAAAAAATTGCAAACCATATTTTTTTCAGATACACTTTGGACTGCTATGTGATCATTTTTAAGCCAAGACATGATTACCATAAACTACATTAATGAATATATTATTTATGATTACAATACATTCAGTATTCACAGGAGGAAATTATGAAAAAGTTCACGAAAATACAATTCATATGAATGAAGGCGTAAAAACCAGTTGAGATGATGAGACTCTTAGCCGCAGTAAAACATGTGAACGGTCCAATCCTGGCCGAGGTGGCTCAGAGCCCACTGCAGTCATTCTGTGAACATTCTGAGAGTTGAGATCCTGATCCTTGAAAATAGATGGATAACTTGTCATCGACTTGCAAAAGAGACACATCTGTCTGTGGGGACTGTAGACACAATCATTCACCAACACCACTAGCACATTACAGGAACTCGGTGAGAGTTACTGCTGCATATCCCCTACAGTCCTGACCTCATTACAAGCGATTTACAGTTGTTTGGGCCATTAAAGGAGTTCCTGGGAGGCCAGGGTTTATGAGGTGAGGCTGGAAGTCTGATCATGGGTGAGAAAACCTTCTACCTTGACAGTATCCAAGCCCTAGTGAAACACTGGGACACGTGTGTTAGTGTAGCAGGGGTTTATATAGAGAAATAAAGGCAGTTTTTACGCTCATAACTGTGTTCTCTTATTCTTTACAACCAGTTTAAGTCCCAGTTTGACTTGAACACTCCTCATACATACTATTTAAAGACAAAGTTTATGTTTAGAATGAAAATTATGCTTTCATAGTTATAATTAAACACTGAATAAGAATATTAAGTGAATATCTGCCTTACTGACTTGAAGGAAACATTTTAGAAACAATATTTTCTGATTTACTCTTGCTACTGTTCAGTGTGACTAAATAGTTTAGGTAGCGATGGTTCAGGACGAGTCATGCTCGTGATTAGTGATGTCACTTCCTGCACTTGTCCGCAGTGCTCGGTCACTGGCCACTAAACACCGTCCGGCTGCTCTGCTAAGATCCCTCCATCCTAAAGCTGGAATTTGAGGTTCAGGTCATGTGGTCTAATCGCAGCCTGGTTTTGGCAGTAAGCCTCCTATGGCCTGGAGGTGTCAGGGGTTAACGGGGGGAGGTGTGGCATCCACGGGCCTAAATTTAGGCACATTGTGGTCATGTGCTGTGCCGCTGCCTCTGGGCGAACTCTGTGTTGATCCAGGTGACTTAGTTTAGAAGAACCTCCTGGCTGTCACTCTTCTTCTTCTAGTAGAAACATCCAGCACTTATTGCCTCCACCTGTACATGTGTGTTGAGTGTGACACTGATGCTCATGTAGAAGAGCACAAGCAACCAAAAAGTGGGTAAAGTTAAACTTTATCCTTATTTTAAGGACATGACTATTTGAAACTAACTAATGTCTCAGCCTTACAACATCATCACCATCATCATCATCATCATCATCATCAGTATAAAACTGCATTACACTGTTTCTGTCGATTAATGACTGATTTTAGCTGACTTTTTTTCTTCTTCTTGGAAGTACGTTCCACTCAAATGATCTCAGGACATTTGGACATTGTGTACCGCGTGGCTTGCCCAAGAAAGGATCAGTTGTAATGAAAATTCTGAGCAATCAAGATATCTTCGAGTGAACAAAGTGCTACGTGTTTGCTTGTAAATCCACAATTACCGCTGAAATTGTGTGCATGCACACAGCCCCGCCTCAAACACGCCTGACTGCCCTTTGGTTTACTCTTTTTAGCTTTTTAGTGATTTGTGAGCCTGTGTGTGTGTGTGTGTGTGTGTGTGTGTGTGTGTGTGTGTGTGTGTGTGTGTGTGTGTGTGTGTGTGTGTGTGTGTT
>JAAGKR010011450.1:0-19370 GCA_011419295.1 Clarias macrocephalus
ACAGGAGAGTGCTCTCACACACAGGGAGGACGCGTTCACACAGGAGAGAGCTCTCACACGCAGGGAGGACGCGTTCACACAGGAGAGTGCTCTCACACACAGGGGAGAGAGCGCATTCACACAGGAGAGAGCTCTCACACACAGGGGAGAGAGCGCATTCACACAGGAGAGTGCTCTCACACACAGGGGAGAGAGCGCATTCACACAGGAGAGTGCTCTCACACGCAGGGAGGACGCGTTCACACAGGAGAGTGCTCTCACACACAGGGAGGACGCGTTCACACATGCAGCAGACATGCAGGGGGGAGAGAAAGTGCTCACACACAGGACAGAGCGCACTCACGCACCAGAGAGAGCATGTTCACGCACCGAAGAGAGACTGCACACACTCTTTGTTCACACTTTACTGCATAGTCTGTAAACCAGACGCTCATATTAACATCACGCCTTTATTTCTTCCCTGTTGAAGATGGTCATGGAAAGGATGGACCCTTGACTTGCCTTTCTTGCACAACCAATGAACTGTGTATTTATACAGTTAGAGACCCCCCCCCCTCCCCCCCGCCTGCGGCACATTTACACAATCATATCTCTGAAATATGTAAACTTATTTCACCTGCCTTTCCACTGATGCAAACAAGTTTTGAACGTCTCGCAGACATACGGGCAGCTTAGTTGATGTTCCTTCAGCCGGGGTCCGGCATTTGTACGTGATTTTGTAATACTTTGCATGCTGAGGCAAATTTCTTGTCCTAAAATTTCAGTTCTTAAGGTGAAAATTGTTCATGTGGAACATTTGAATGTTGAGGTATGACTGTACAGATTTATGCAGGGTATTGTACCCAACCTATGTGAGGGCAAAGGCTTATATACAGTGTGGCATTATAAAGTTATAATAATTACCAGTTCGTTAACACCAGATATTAATTAGTTAAAGCAGAGGTTCTAAATTGTTTAATCGCTCAGGACCCTATCAACTGTAAAACAGACCCACAAACCCCCTCAGCTCAGACTTACTGTAAACATCGTGTACTGTAAAGTTCTTGCTGGAGTTTATCTCCATGGGTGAGGTGATCTCCATTTTAACTCAGTTCTATATTGTCACCTAGGATTTGTAATTTGTACTGTTGGTTGTAGTGTGATTTGAAGTAATTAGTTATCTAATAATTAAGTAATTAAGAGTTTGTGGGCTTAACAACATATATTGAAGTTTTATCCACTAGCTTCAGTAGTGGTAAAAAGCAAATCCTGTACCAGTTAGTCACAAACCTTGATGGAAGTACAAGCCGATCGAACACATGCTCTTGTTAAGCAGCTTATCGCAGCCCTCACTAGAATGGTACATGGGCTCTGGTGTAAAGAAAGCAGATTTCATTTCAGCTCTAGGCTGCCCCCTACTGATTAGATTTTTTGACACTAACTGAGACCTATATATCTCCTCAGGTTTCCGCTCCACCAGCAGCCCTATCCTCTGCCTCTCTATTCTCTCACTCTCCACAGGACATGGCAGAGGTGGTGGTACAGGTCTGCTGGTGTCTAGAATTAGGTCCTTCACTCCTCTCTCCCTGTCTCTGTCAGTTTTTCATCATTTGAATTTCCTGCTGTTAAGGTAACCGCCCACACTGACCTACACCTCCTTGTTATCGACCAGCCGCCCTCCTGATCCTCTCGGAAGTTTTTCCTTGATGAAATTTGACATGCTTCTTAGTCTTTACCCTTCTGATATCACTCCTCTCGCTGTTCAAACTCCAATCCTCTTTCCTTCTCCCTGTACTTAACTCCTTCTCATTAACATGAAACTTCTGCCCTTCCACCCCCGAGAGGGAATTCCCTTGACCTGGTTTTCTGACCCCCTTCCCCAGCCACAGATACCAAGATGTCACACTTTAATCTAATCTTACTCGCTCTTGTCGAATTCTTCTTAACAAAACCATAAGATTTTGTTCATTTCTCTCTACACACACTATTTGGGACCTTGTTCAGTCCCTTGTTATTTCAAGACTGGACACGGCAACTCATTCCTGGCAGGCCTGCCTCTGTCCAACATCTGTCCTCTGTAGCTGATCCGGAATGCAGCTATTCAGCTTGTTTTCAACCTTCCTAAATTCTCCCACAACCCTCCACTTCCTGTCCTGTAGATGCCCATATCAAATTCAAAACCCTGACGCTTACCTACAAAGCTACAAACGGTCCCACCATCTCTCAGGGATCAAGGACGACATGCATCTAGTCAGTTTCTTAGATATTTGGGTTAATTCTCCCCCCTCATCAGTGTTTGATTAATGGTACTAATTTAGTAACCTTGTAACCAGTTCAATCCAATTAAGGAACCTTCAAAGTAACCAGTGTTACTGGTTACTATTCATACAGTATAAACACTCTGTAGCTCCCAGTCCAGTTTATGTTTATTTTCTAGTTCGTGTTTATGGAATGAGGCGTCCAACACGATTCTAACTGATGATCAAAGCAGTATTTTTATTAGCATGTAAGAAAAGAAGAGGGGATGAGGCTTCTGTGCCGCTTCCTGCCTGACAGACTTGTGGTGTCTGGTGTTAAAAGCTGTACTGGGTATTTTATTTTAATCCAGGACGTAGTTTAATTTTCAGTCAGAGAGCTCAGTATACAAACACAAGCCCAACATTGAGTGTGTGAAGGTCTTACTAAACGGACTTTTCTTGTTCCACGTCTGATCTTTTAGGAAGTTAATGCCTAAATGTTTGTGTATGATGTGGGTTCATTCCCAGATCCTATAATGGCTTTAAACTGATAATACTGGCCTCTAGTGGTCAATACTAAAGCTGCAATTAATCTCTGCACTGTATAGTCACTAAATGTCATCTCTGTGAAATTATAAAATATAATATTTTATAACTTGATACTGCATATATCCTGGTGAAGAAAACTGAAACAAATTATGCAGTTTTTTTATATATCACTTGGTTTACTGTTGTGATCATTTCAGCACAAAACCCTGAATCCCAAAACAGTACGGGGAAAGAGTGCAAAACACCTGGGAAAATAATAATAATAATAATAATAATAATAATAATAATAATAATAATAATAATATCTAAAATACTCTTTCACATTTACAATTGACATGTGAGCTATACTCAAGTTAACACCGTCTCATCATCAGTACAGTATAGAAAATAAAGGTGATATAAATGCAGAGTTCATCTTAATCTGCATTTAAGATGCACACACACACACACACACACACACACACACACACACACACACACACACACACAGAGGTCAGTGTGTGTCTACCATCGTGTTACTTTTATCTATTACTTTAAAATCCCACAATAAGATATTTCTTTATATTCTTATATAATCATAAAGAAAGGAAAATTAGATCATGATTTACACCGAGCCTCACCGGGTTGAAACACGTCTCTTATATTCCCTCCTCATTATTATTATGAAATTATTATGAAATGTCGCTGGTTTTACACCATCTAATTTATCCATTCATGTTGGTTCCCTAGTCAACCTATTAGGACAAGCTGTAAAGAGCTCCCCCTGGTGGTCTGTTAGAGCAGTTTACAGCAGAACACGTCACAGCTTTGTCCAGAGCTTCAGGTGCGTGTTGGAAATGTGTGTGTGTGTGTGTGTGTGTGTGTGTGTGTGTGTGTGTGTGTGTGTGTGTGTGTGTGTGTGTGTGTGTGTGTGTTCCTGAGGATTGATTGTAATGCCTGACTCCTTCAATTACATCATCAACCAAACATTTCTATTCATTATTAAAATATTGTTGGTGGTATTAATCTCAAATAAACTAAACAGAACTGCAAAAGACAGATTTATTATTAATGGATATGTGACTTAAACTGGAAGTTTATTAACTAACAAGAATGAGCAGGGTTAAAAACTGTACCGCAGCCAGACACAAGGGGGCATCAGATACTTTTTGGCTTCAGTTTTGACTCCGTGTTATTATGGCCTGTTTGATGTGGCTGTTTTGTTGTGACGTAAATTCGACACAGTTAAATAGACTTGACTTGCAACTCTGATGAATTGCAGTTTCTTCTGCAGTGAGCATAAAGTCTGAACTAATAATATGATGAAAAGCATCTGATTTCCACAGTCTTTTAATCTCTATCCAAAGCTGATTACAAAATCATCTGATTACCAAAGGAGTTGTATTCCAACTTATTCAACTACTTTGGGCCGATGTTATAGTCTGACGGAACCGATACATCTATTAGATTTCAGTATTATAGAAGACAGAATAGATGATGTCAGGTCAGTTGTTATCAACCTTAACATCAGTTTGCATCAGTCTGCACAGGGATCTCCCATAGGATTTTGACTGATGAGTTATTATTATTATTATTATTATTATTATTATTATTATTGTTACGTCCCAGTCTAGGGTTGGGCCGTACAGCAAATGATTGGTTCGGGTTCTATTTTAAACTGTTCGGTGAATGTGGAACAAAGTGGTGTAATGTAACAAAGAACTAGACAGATACGGTAATTTACAAACAAGTGAGGTTTGTATTGCTTGACCAATAGCACATGTAAATAAACACAAACACAACACCAGGCTTAGCTTCAGGGTGGACCCAGGCCAAAATAATAAACCAAAAGGTATCTGTAGTTTAGCAGCTAACTTACCTAGCAAAGAAAACACAAACAAAAATACAGACGCCTTCCCTCCCTAAACCAAAAACAGTGAACAAAAACCCTTTTCCCCAAAATAATGGGCAGCCACACCCCTACTACCGGTGAGTGCACAAACATACAGTGAATTGACAAACAAACAGTATTTACAAACAGCCAGCAACCAAACCAAAAGGACAAAGCAAACATCAAAGTCAAAATGGAAGCCAAAAGTCAAAAACCAGAATTAACAATCCAATCTCAAAATTTACAATCACAACAAAACTCTCCAACACATCCAACACATCCAACACTGCTCCATGACTCAAAGGACAATAAATATAAGAAATTAATAAATTGTCCATCACACCATTAAGTTCAAGTGCAAAACACAGGAAGTGATGGTGTGGGTTTCTCAGCTCAAAAAGAAAATTCACACGACTCTAAGCTGAGCGAGAGGTGTGAAAATATAAGCAGATTAGCACACGTTAGCATAGATCTCAGAATCGTCCTTCTGCTCTAAGTTAGCGCAGATCTTAGCACTGTCCTTCTGCTTCTGCTTGACATTGGCGTAGGTATGAGTATCATCCTCCGGCTGCTCAGTCTGCACAGTCCTGCGCTTACACAGACACCTGTACATGAGGAACAAACCACACATTAACTGCTCATCATTTAAAACTTAAAATTACCAAATCAACAGTTTTGCAGCTTAAGCTGTGCAGCTTGTCACTTGGGAAATCAGATGCGCACCAAGAGACTGTGATCACTAAGATGAAAATCACTCCAGCTGTCACTACGACAATCATCCAGACTGGCCAAGAATTTTCAAGTTTGTAACCTGTAAGAAAAACAAGAACATCTTACATACAGTATAAATGTTGAACTGAACACGAGTCACTTTATTTCCTTCAGTAATCACTCGAGACAGTCAGGAGTGTTGTGAGCAGACGGACCCACCCTCGACCTGAAGGCTGATGGTTTTAGATCCTGACGTCTCGTTGGTTCTCCAAGTGCAGGTGTAATTCCCAGAATCCCTCACGGTTAGAGCAGGAAAGTGAAGAACGGGTCCTGATGTGTTTAACTGCTGGTTGTTCTTAGACCACACAAACTGTGAGGAACTGTGTGTGCAGTTCACATCACACGTCAGATTTAACGAGTCTCCTTGTTTAAGGGTTCCGTCTCCACTCAGCCTGATTAGTGACACCTTTAAATCTTTTACACAGAGCAGGAAAGACTCACCGTCACTCAATCAGGATTTCACACACAGATAAACATGTAGTATTGAATAATAAACATCAAACAAGTTAAATATCTGCAAAATTATAATTTATTCCACTAGTTAAGGAAAGAAAAATTTTATTTCAATCATTTAACTTAAAAAAAAAAATAATAATAATTAAATTATTAATTTTACCTGCAGTTTGTAGAGTCACTCCAGGGTCACCTGTCCATTTGTCCACATTAGTTATAAATCTGAATCTGTACTCTCCAGAATAACTGAACTGTACATTGTGGATTAACAAAGTACAGTTTGATTTGTCGTCTCCAACGTACTCAAAGTCTGACTTGGTGTTTGATGAGCTGCTATAAACATACGGAGGGTCTGGACACTTTCCTCTGTTTGAGTTCATTGAGCACCAAAGCATTTGTGTCACCTGAATGTTGGGATTTGATGTTGGATAATAATAACTACAGGGAATGGAGACACTGAATCCTCTCACAGCACAGATCCACTTCTCAGGATAATTCACACGCCATCCACTGACCTGAGTGAGAACACCTGTGTAGAGACATACATGGAGAATAAAATAAATGTAATGTTTTATTGATTATTCTTTTTGAGTTCATGTGGGTTCATATGTTATTCTTTATTACTCCATAGTACATACATCTTTATATCCTGTATTCACACCTCCATACATGTAACCACTTATATTTGTTATAAATAAATAAAAAATCCATTTCTGGAAATACATTCCACAATAATATATACACAGATCTGGCCATTAAGAACGCATGTTTCGAGTACAGGGATCGCACGAGCTGCCGCGACAGCGCGGGAAGCTGTGAAAATGCCGTTCATTTCCTGTAGGGGGCAGTCGTGTTTCAATCTGAGATATTACGTGTCTATTGAAGCCGAAAATGTGTTATGTTTCTTAAGTGCTCATTGACAGCAAGCGACAGAGCTCATAAACGTGTCGAGCTCAAACTGTAAATTCTGCTATGTATTTATTCTTCATATTCTTCTCTTCTTCAATGATGATTCTTCTTTGACTGTGCTTTCTTCTGAGGTTCTGCTTTTGTGAGGTTTCTTCCCCGCCATGCTCAAGAGTTGGGACCGTTGGCCACCCAGTCCCGACCAGATCCGGTTCCCTCCAGACATGAAGCACAAAAGGAGAGTGTGGCGAGCTGAGCATCCCCCCCCCTCCCCCGTAGGGATTGGGGTGGGACTCGCCGCGCTTTACAGTCCGCTTCAAAAAGACCGGACCTGAGGAGCATTATCTCCTCCAAAAACAAGTTTTGAGGTTTACGTGCACAGGACCGTGGGGGTGTCTCCCCCCGGGGAGGGGTGCGTAAAAATTCCAACAGAGAATAAAGACTCCTTCCTGGAACCCTCAGGAGGCCGTTGTTCAATCTCCGCCACCACTGGTGTTTCGGGGAGCAGCGGTGTCCAGCGAAATGTTAGGTGTTTGCTTGCCTCCGGCCACGTTTCAGGATGCCGAACATCTAACATACCCTCACCTAGCCGAAGTGTCAAAATTTGTGCCCCTTTCAGAGAAACTGGCAGCGTGGAACCTACTGCCAAGTACAGTATGTCTCCTTAGGTACAAAGCACTGTAGAGAGAAGCTACAGCATTCAATTTGTGCATCGTTCTCTGCGTTTCAATGCCATGGTCTCCACTTCCATGAAACCGGAACGAGCGCATTTGTTGACTCAGCAATTACAGACTTTGCTGGGAAAAGGGGCCATAGGACATGTTCCCCTGCCAGACAGAGAGTCAGGCTATTACAGTCGGTATTACTTGGTTCCCGAGAAAGACGAGGGGTTGCGTCCAATTTTAAATCTTCGTTGGCTGAACCGCTAGCTCAGAAAATACAAGTTCAAAATGTTGACAATCAAAATGATTGTTTCTCAAGTCAAGTGAAGTCAAGTCAAGTAGACTTTTATTGTCATTCCAACCATATACAGTACAGTTAGTACACAGTGAAACGAAACAACGTTCCTCCAGGACCAAGGTGCTACATACATACAACAACATAAATTAACAACACAAATTTTTACATTTTTAAGTTAACCTGAAAAAAAAAAAAAAATCAAATTCTATACAAAAAATACACAATCGACAACAAAGTGCAAACAAAGAGCTATATGACAAACACAACAATGTAACATGTAACAGTACTTTTTCTTTTTTTTTTTTTGATGAAGTATGAGTTGAGGTAGTGGGAACTACGGTGGCCATAAAGTGCAAAACAAATTAACAAAACCGAAAAACAAAATAACATTCAAGGACAAAATAACAAATTCAAAACCCAATTAACAAATCCAAAAACTAAATAACAAAACACAAAACTAATTGTTAATTTGCTTTTGAATTTGTTATTTTGTTTTGGGTTTTGTTCATTTGTATTGCACTTCTCGGCCAGTCAGATACAAACCGGAAAAGGTAGGTATAGTTTGCGAATTAAATTCTTACCACTGATTGGACGAGACATCTGTCACTCAAGATAAACAGGAAGTAGGAAATTGTGTCTCTAACACAATGTGTCTTTGTTTCTTGTGTGTTCTGCTTCACTTTAAAACCATTTTTTCGGTCTGCAAAACTAAGAAAATAATGAAATTTTTCATTAGGAAGCAAGGAAATGGAATTAATTCAACGTTATTTTGAGGACGGACATTCGTATGCCGTGTTTTTGCCGTGATATGCTGATGACGTATCACGGTATAAAGATAAGTTTGCGAACTGCTGTGTCTCTTTTAAAAGCAAAAGATTTTTTCCACAAGAACTGCAAAAAATTGGCAGAACGCCATATTTGAAACCACAATAAGGACAGGACATGTTTGCACATTCATACACACACGACTCTACCGCCGCTAAAGTACTTCCTGTATATCTTGAGTGACAGATGTCTCGTCCAATCAGCGGTCAGAATTTCATTCGCAAACTATACCTACCTTTTCCGGTTTGTTTCTTAACGGCCGAGAGGTGCAAACCAAATTAACAGTTCACAGAGCGCCTCCTTAGCATTAGCACTAGGAGGGATGTATACTCCGATAATGAAAACAGTGTTGAATTCCCACGGTAAATAAAAAGATCTACATCTAACAGTCACAATCTCCAGCAACGATGAGCAAAAGCTAGAAACTAGCACAGAGTTCTTACACCATTCCATCTTGATGTAATCACACAAGCCGCCGCCATGAGTCTTACCGCACAAGGCTGCGTTTCTGTCAGCGCGAAACGATGCTAGCCCGTCTAGTTGAATAGAGGTGTCTGGAACTCTGTCGCTGAGCCATGTCTCCATGAAAACAAAGACGCAGCAGTCCCTAAACTCTCACTGTGTACAGTCGTGACCAAAAGTTTTGAGAATGACACAAATATTAGTTTTCACAAAGTTTGCTGCTAAACTGCTTTTAGATCTTTGTTTCAGTTGTTTCTGTGATGTACTGAAATATAATTACAAGCACTTCATATGTTTCAAAGGCTTTTATAGACAATTACATGACATTTATGTAAAGAGTCAGTATTTGCAGTGTTGGCGCTTCTTTTTCAGGACCTCTGCAATTCGACTGCGCTGCTCTCAATCAACTTCTGGGCCAAATCCTGACTGATAGCAACCCATTCTTTCATAATCACTTCTTGGAGTTTGTCAGAATTAGTGGGTTTTTGTTTGTCCACCCGCCTCTTGAGGATTGGCCACAAGTTCTCAATGGGATTAAGATCTGGGGAGTTTCCAGGCCATGGACCCAAAATTTCAACGTGTTGGTCCCCGAGCCACTTAGTTCTCACTTTTTCCTTATGGCTCGGTGCTCCATCGTGCTGGAAAATGCCTTGTTCTTCACCAAACTGTTGTTGGATTGTTGGAAGAAGTTGCTGTTGGAGGGTGTTTTGGTACCATTCTTTATTCATGGCTGTGTTTTTGGGCAGCATTGTGAGTGAGCCACTCCCTTGGATGAGAAGCAACCCCACACATGAATGGTCTCAGGATGCTTTACTGTTGGCATGACACAGGACTGATGGTGGCGTTAACTTTTTTTCTCCCCGGACAAGCCTTTTTCCAGATGCCCCAAACAATTGGAAAGAGGCTTCATCCGAGAATATGACTTTGCCCCAGTCCTCAGCAGTCCATTCGCCAGACTTATTGCAGAAGATCAATCTGTCCCTGATGTTTTTTTTGGAGAGAAGTGGCTTCTTTGCTGCCCTTCTTGACACCAGACCATCTTCCAAAAGTCTTGGCCTCACTGTGCGTGCAGATGTGGTCAAACCTGCCTGCTGCCATTCCTGAGCAGCTCTGCACTGGTGGCCCTCCAATCCCGCAGCTGAATCCTCTTTAGGAGACGATCCTGGCGCTTGCTGGACTTTCTTGGATGCCCTGAAGCTTCTTAACAAGAATTGAACCTCTTTCCTTGAAGTTCTTGATGATCCTATAAATTGTTGATTTAGGTGCAATCTTAGTAGCTACAATATCCTTGCCTGTGAACAGTGGCGGCCGGTCAATACGGGGCGCAGGGGCGCCGTCCCCCTTAAAGTTAGGCAGAGAAGAATGTTCCTTTAACATGTAATTATTTAACAATAATTATTTATTTTAATAATTAAATAAAGTCATTTAGTCACAATATTTCGCTGTATTTCTTAATATAATTTATTTGCAATAAAAAAAAATCTAAACTGTATTACGTTCATTTGTGTTCATGTACGCGGGGCGCCGGACAAACGAGTGTCTGGAGGTACGTAGACAGGTACGTTTTTGAAAAGCATGTGACCTGCAGCTGAGCTCTGATTGGATTTTGTCAAATCATCCTTCGGGCGCAGCACTGTGTGCCCTGAACCCTCCCACTTTTATTCTTAGCGAATCAATATTGTTTTTTAAATATTTGGGCTCATGTGATTGGACCATGTGATTCTCAACGAGTCTTTTCCAGCTCGTATGGCAAGCGGAGCTGCTGAGGTGAGTCAGGGGAGTAATGCCTTTATTTTATGCTAGTAGTAATGATGCTTAATCACCTGATAAATCGCTATTTACAAGCGAGCATTAAAAGTTTAATTTTAATTTTGTTTGCGCCCTCCCAAAAATTTTTGCACCAGCCGCCACTGCCTGTGAAGCCATTTTTATGCATCAGCCTCCTTTTAACATGTCAAGTCTGCCATTCTAACCCAATCAGCCTGACATAATGATCTCCAGCCTTGTGCTCGTCAACATTCTCACCTGAGTTAACAAGACAATTCCTGAAATGATCTCAGCAGGTCTTTCATGGTAAAGAAGGACTATGCAATTCATCTGATCTCTCTTCAGAACATTCTGGAGTAGATGCAAATTGCTATTATAAAAACTTAAGCAGCAACTTTTCCAATTTCCAATATTTATGTAATTCTCTAAACTTTTGGCCACGACTGTAGCCTGTTGCAGTCGGATGTAGTCCATCCATTTATTTTCCAGGGAGCAGACGTTAGATAAGATGATGGACGGAAGAGCCGACCGGCTAGGGTTTGTGTTTAGCCTAGCACAGACTCCAGCCCGCATGCCGAGCTTCCGCTTTGTCGCGCACCGCTTATGATGTCATCTCCTCCGGCCACCGGCATCAGGCAACGCCCAGGACTGGAGGCCTGGTTCCCGAAGCAAGCTGAGGTCGTGTAGCTTCTCATGCAGCTCATCTTGAATGAAATATGCCGGTTTATTGAGTTGCAAAAGTGTCTGGCGGTGGTAAGTACGAACACTGTTTGCAACGATGTCCATAAACTGTGTAAAAAAAAACGCGCTGTTTATTATAACACGTGTGCGCGCGTGTAAAACAAAAGCAAGTCTCATTAGAGAGATTAAAGATCCATTTTCTCTCTCTGTGTGTGTCAGCATGCACTGATTCCATTATGTGTGTCATTGGACACCATGCTCCTTTACACACACTCATCCTCCTCTCACCTTCACACACACACACACACACACACACACACACAGACACACACACACAGACACACACACATTGTAACAGAAACACTGTTTCTGTCGTGATTCTTTTCAAAGGTAAAATGCAGGTTAATTTGTTTTATTTTTACTTTATATTTTGTATTTTTTGAGTTGTGGAACAAATAATCAGAGTTTTCATTATTTCTTATGGAGAAATTTATGTTTGTGATATACGAGCATGCTTCCGGAACGAATTATGCTCGCAATCCAAGGTTCAAATGTACTAGTTTTCTCCTCACCCTTGCCATGTAACCGCAAATGAGTTTAATTAAGAGTTTAATTAATGGCGCATAAACAACAGAAATGTGACCTATGACCAAACAGAAGAAACAGTAAACTAAACAGGAGCTTAAATAATGACACTAAGTTTCTTAAGCCGAAAAGTTGCTCCTAGTGATGAAATTCTATGAAAATTTTTACTTTTAGTATAAAACTCCCAGCTAGGACTTTTTAAGCTAAGATAGGAGCTCTCTGAGAGAATTCTAAGAAGCTTTGTGAATACAGGCCCTGATTTCTGTTCACATATTAACCTTTTGGAGAAAAACCTACAGTAAATGTCTACAAGTGCTAAGCAAAAAAAAAAAAAAAAAAAAGAAGAAGAGTTGGCCTCGTCACCCAATACTGTATATATGAACAGTGAACTTAAGTCTTTAATGAAGAGTGTTTATTATTATTATTATTATTATTATTATTATTATTATTGATGTGTTTTTTCTTAGTAATTTTTATGTAACTGACTAAGCAAAACTGAAACTTAATGGAATCATCACGTTAGTGTGTGTGTAATTCAGTAACTGAGTGTAACACTGCAACATCAATCAGCACACAGTTAAACTCTGAACAATAATCCTGTGTAAGAGTGAGATGATGTTTCATACCGGACAGCGCGAGCAGAATCAGAGCCGAGTGCAGCATCTTCATCTCTTCTTCAGTAAGAACTTCACACTGTGTGTGTGTGTGTGTGTGTGTGTGTGTGTGTGTGTGTGTGTGTGTGTGTGTGTGTGTGTGTCTGTCTGTCTGTCTGTCTGTCTAGCCGTCTCACTAATGATGTGTGAGAACTAAAATAACTTCTTGGATGGAAAGAATAAAGCCAATGTAGCAAAGTGAAACACCACAAGAGTGTGAAAATATAAAGACAGGAAGAAGCTGAGGGTAAATGGTTTTTTCACACACGCACAGACACGCGCACACATCCACCTACCCAGTAATCTAAAAAGAGAGAGTGAGAGAGAGAGAGAGAGAGAGAGAGAGAGAGAGAGAGAGAAAGAGAGAGAGAGAGAGAGAGAGAGAGAAAGAGCTTATGCCTAAACATTATATGAAGAAAATGTGGTTTTATTTTTACCTTATACTGTTAGAATAATAACCAAATTACAGGATAAAAGCACTAAAATAAAACATACATTAAATGTAGTAAAAATGCATAAAAATACATTTTGATTGAGAAACACACAGTATATACTCATCTGGCTGCAGGTCCAGTGACTGTACATACAGTGTGGTTGGATTTCATTACAAGTTCAAAGTGAAGTGAAAATGTTACTGAGGCCCTCTAGTGGCTGGCCGAAGAACAGTCTTAAACTTGTATATAACTGTACAAAAAAATTATTTTTTTTAAACAAATTTTCAAAAATTGCTATTCCTGCAAAAAATTTATTAAAACCTTACAGGAAAATATCTGCCAACCAGAAAACACTGCCAACACATTTTTTACTTTAATTTTATTTTTTGCAGGAATAGCAATATTTAAAAAATCATGTTAAACATTTGTCCCGAAGAAAAGGTGCAATTATTTTATATATATATATATGTGTGTGTGTGTGTGTGTGTGTGTTTACGGCTATATATATAATTATTCATGCATACAGGTCCAAAATAAGTAAGAGATCTTAACAAAAGATGTGCAAAAGATCTTTGACACGTCATCTGCATGTGAGTGGAGCCACATTTAACCTCTAGTTTATTACTAAATAACAGTTAAAACTTTTATCTACTCATATTTATAAATAGAGTTATGCATTTTTATTTTAATTATTATTATTACAACATCAATGAAATAAAATTCAAGCAGCAATCACAAGCACTGGGAGATTCCTGGCGAACACTGCATTTGAAGAAATGTTACAAATTAAGTACCGTCTCTTTTTGAACTCATTGATTTGTCCTTGCTGATTTTTCTACACACTTATTCTGCAGGTGTTCTGTTGCAGAGCTGCTGGGGTGTGGAATATCCTGAGTCAGTGTCTCCATTCCCTGTAGTTATTAACAACTGAATTAGCAGGTGCTATAAATACATTGCTGTAAGTGACAGGCTGCTATGATCACCACCAGGGGGAGTCAGTGAGCTGCCTCTCTGTAATCAGTGGTAACCAGCCCCAACTGTGACTGGCCTGTTTAAGGGCTACTTACAGGCTACTCAGGCCATGTCCACATGTAGCCGGGTATTTTTAAAACCAGAGATTTTTTCTTCTTTGTTTTTTAAAAAATTATTCTGTCCACACGACTTAGGGTTTAAAAATATCTTTGTCCACATGAAAACACAAAACGCCCTGTTAAGTGCTGTTAGGAGCCTCCCTCACCTACAGGGGGCCAATCAGAAGCCGAGATAAAACGTGCTGATAAAACCTGTGGCGCTTTGTAGAAGTCCGACCGGGTCTCGTCCCAAACCGTCGTCGCTGCCTGCAGGTTCTGTACAGTATGTAGCAGCAGTGAGCTTAGTAGTACATTCAGGCTCCTCTGTTCATTAACGTAATGTGTGAGTAACTGCGTGTGTGTACACGCATGTAAACAGTCCAGTACACAACGTTAACACAGTCACTAGTTTACCGAAATCTCCGTTTCCCCTCCACACAGCACCACTGAAGTTTTGGAAGATCTTCACTTTGGTCGGAGTTTTCCAAAAGCTCAGTTTTCAACAACCAAAATGACGTTTGCAGCTAAAAATCTCTGTTTTTAAAACTACCCGGCTACGTGTGGACACGGCCTCAGATGCTTCGTTTTCTCTTTACACCGTACAAGATGGTGTGTAAGATGTTACTGATGTTAGTAAAAAAAAAAAATATTTATCTATAACTTTCTATAACATTTCTATAATTTTGTAGAATTTACTCCAGCTATGTAACATTGCTATGTAACCAGGGCCGATGGAAAAGCTCACAAAGCTTCTTAGAATTCTAGCTGGGAGTCCTAGACTAAGAGTGATTTAGGAAACTTCTCAGAGCGACTCTGAGTAAGGAAAGTACAAAAGCCTTTATCTCAGTGAGGGCGTGTGGTCGACCCCGTTGCTAGGGATGGTGCAGCAATTCAAGGACTGTGATTGGTTGATAAAAAATAACCTCTGACCTCTGCAAGGGTCTTTTAATGAGCTCTCAGTAAAAACAGACTATATGATAATATAACCGACAGTGAAATCATAAAGTCTGTATATGAAGAAATTGTATAATCATGAATTTACGCAAAGTTTCTGTTCTAGGCTAAATGTCTTAAAGATAATTAAACAGCCGAATGTTGGAAATGTGTCGACTTTTGAAGCAGCCACATTTCACACAGTCGTTACTATATTTAAGTTCCTACATTTATTTACTAAACTGATTTTATTACTTGTGATCCATTTCAGATTGATGGGAGCAAAATGTCTCAGCTTTCACAGTTTACATGATCACAGGACAGTTTATTTAAGTTGCACTTTTGGATGGTTTGTAGCCAACAATCCAAGAGAGATGGAAGGAAGTAAAACAACAAGAAAACCAGACTGGACAGAAGAGCAGCGTTTACTTTTAGCTTCACGTTCAGTGTTTGGAGAAAATTTCTTCCTTCCACCATTTCTGCTATAGAAACTCTTAAACCTTTAAAAATGTCTAATTCTGAGAGTTTTCTTAGGATTTCGTCACTAGGAGCAACTTTTAGGCTTAAGAAGCTTTGTGAATACGGGCCCTGATTTAGGATAATTTACTGATTGTTATGATCTTTGTCACCTACATCTGAGTAGTAACAGAAACCAGCACAAACTTGTCTGTACACACGGCATATTTAATAAAACCCTCCCGTCTTTGTGATAAACCTCATCGTTTACAGTCACGTCCTCTACAGAATGATGCGGTTTTATTATTAAAGCCTCAAACTTGCTTCACATTAAGGACAATAAAATTGTTGTGAAGCAGTTTTTCTTTTTTCAAAATGCTAATGCAATAGAAAACATTAATGAATTCAGATGAATTATATCCTGATTAACCAGAAGCTTCATTATAACAGCTCAGTAAATGAAGAGAAAATGAAAAGTGTACATTGTACAGAGGTTCAGGTTTCCACCACTGGGTGGCGATATTGTTCTCTGCAGCAGACATGAAAACAGTTTCTGCATTTGTAGACATGAACACACACTCTGTGATTACACTCAACCTTTATACAGTTATTTTCTAAACCATCAAATTAAAGACCTGAGATATTTCAAACATTGTGTTCATTAATAAAAATTAATAAAATAAAAGATGAAGTTTAAAGAACTTGCTGATGAGTCCAACAGTGGCAGCTCGGCAGTGTCGGGATTTAATATCATTAAAACCTCCCTGCATTAAATGTTAATGATCAACACCAGAATCAGAAAATCTTGTTTCTAAAGCCGTATTCGGACGGGATTAGTTTTCTGGACTTCAGTAATGTTGCGTGAGGACGTCTGTAGTGATCCTGAACAAAACCCCACAGGATAAGGGCTCTCTGTATGAATCACACAGATGGGCGTGTCTTCATGATGTACACATGGTTGTTGCACTAAAAGTAGCCTAATACACACATCTTATATATTTAATGCAGACGCATCGCTTTGTCCTTTATTATACACTAAGTGCTCGGTGTAAGGGGGCGTGGCCTCACAAGTTGTGCTTGAGCATTAATAGGTCACATGACTATGATATACATTACATAGACTGTACCTGTGCTAGTAGTAATTCAGTATACATAATTATCTCCATGTTTATTCCACAGCACCATTTAAAATACAGTGTAAACTTTTCAGACGTGTTCATTTGCATGTATTTAAACAGTTCCTGACATGGGGAATTCAGACGGGACTGAACGTGCCGCCACATACTGTACAAATCAGGAGAACTCAAACTACACTGCCCAGCGCACATCCTCAAATTCCTCACATTCCCCTTTCTGATTGTGACATACCCCTGTTGGCACCTGCAGCCTCTCGTCATGTTACTTCATTACACTAAGAAGTGAACGAGGCTCATTTTCTTTAAAGCAACAAATTACAATAAAGAAATAATGATGTGTAGAAATGTGTAGAAAACAAAAATCATTCCAGACAGAATGTTTACAGTAAATAAACTGACACTTCCTGTGATATCAGCGAGTCTTAAACCATAATGAGTTCCATGTGTGTGAAACATCCCAGGCATTATGATGATAAGTGAATAAAACTCATCTGCACTGTGGGTGAATGAGGTGTGAAAGCATCATCAGGCCGTTTTCACAGAGCTGTAGATTACAGAATCGTCCTCCTCCTGCTGCTCAGTGTGGACACGCCTGAAATCACACACACACACACACACACACACACACACACATTCTGCATGTTAGACTGCTTTTACACCACACTTTGTACTTTCTCACTAACACACTTACATTTAAAGATATAAGAGGCTGGTGAGGAAACGACTGTTTATAGCTGCGATAGCGTCACTGAGAACAGGAACACACTCCATTCACACACACTCAAGAGCAATAAAACTAATTATGAACTTAATAAAGTAATATATTCAATATTTATTTATTTGCTAAAAGGAGAAAAAACACAGAAAATACACACTTTTTACATTTCTCTGTTAACTTTACCGGTGACTGTTTTTGAAAGAATTAATTAGTTTTGAATCAATTCATTAGTAAAGTTTGATGTTTTCATGCTTACTGGTTGGTTGGTTTGATGCACACAGATGCATAAATCACTTCTCCTTCATCTAATACTTCATCATCAGGCTGAGGAACTTGGTTTAGCTGCGCTGTGACCTGTGACCTTGAAGAGAGAGAAAGAAATCACAGCTGCCAGAGTCTATTTTCATACAATTCTTATATTTATTTATTTGTTTGTTTGTTTGTTAGATTATTTACACTTTGGTCTTTGCATTCTTTTGGACAGATGTGTGAATCACTTCCTTTTTGTTCAGCATTTCTTTATCAGTATTTTGAGAAACTTGGTGTAACTGTGGCTTTGTCTGTAAAAACACAACACACACATCACCAGTTCTAAATGTGCAGCAGTGTGGGGGGAAACCAGTAAGACTTTATTCGTCCAGTTTAAGTCTGTTGATGTTCAATAGATGATCAGCTCGTCCTGTCAGAATTTCAGCTGCAGTTCGTGTAACATCTTCTGATCCCATTTTAGACGTGGTGTTAAAAGTAAGATAAAGATCCTATGAATCATTTTAGCTACGTTTACACTGTCAGTGTAATGTGAGGCACTACGTTCTGTACGTCATTAAAACTGCGACCTCTTCACGGCTTAATGACGTAATCAGGCACACCGAGGCGCTGCTCATCCCAAACAGATGCGCCAGTGTGCGGTAGCCGCACCAGTTGCAAGTCACTAGAGAGCGACTCTGAAACGTCTCGCACCCAGACGTTCCTCTGAATGCTTGAGGACACAATAAATGAAGCACATGTGCAGGCTGCAATGATGCCCTTTTCCTCCTTCTCCGTTTCGCCAACTTTGCATATATCACAGAGCTAACATCGCCTTCGTCCATCTTGGCTAGTCTGTAGTGCAAGAACCTCCCTTTAAGTATGCGCGATGTTTCAGACGGTACGGCAAGTGTAAACACTTGAATCAGATATGAGTCATAGTTGAAAGAACGTGTAAACAGACGGTCAGAAAAATCAGATATAGGCAACAGATCAGAACTGGACATCGAGACCTGCAGTGTTAATGGGGCTTTTGAGAATCAGTTGATACATGACCTCAGACGTATTCACACCTTTACCCATGAGATCACTTCTTAGTTTTTGGAGAACTTCCTCACGCAGCAAAACTAAACTTATGGTTAATGCAGAGTAAATGATAATAAACAGGCCAGGTTATCCTGTTTGCCCAGGACATGACAAAAGCATTATAATACAGCAGACTTAACAATCCAGAAAAACAAATAAAAGAAATGAACACACTGTGTGCTAGTCAAATTAAAATGTATTATTTACAAAAGTAATACTGTTGCGTGTGGCGCGGTATGGAGAGCCGCACCACGAGATCTTTTTAATGATAAGAGCCCTGACGCAGGGCTTTAGAGGGGGGTTAACAAAATAGGATTTTGTGCAAGTGCTTGTGATATGCACGAGAAGACGTTTGGAAATGGTGTTTGATTAATGGCGTTATTAATTAAAGAACTTAAAAGGAAACAAATGAAAACTGAAAACACAAAATAAACGGACAAATATGCCGTCTACGTAAGAACAGACAGGGCTCTGGAAAATAAAACAAAAACTATATCCTCTCGGGGCCTTCGCCCTTACCGAGGATTTATGAAGAGGAGAGGGAGAGGTTGTGCTTTGTGCACTTTAACTTAATCTGAGTGCGAACGGTCTTT
>JAAGKR010011451.1:0-19369 GCA_011419295.1 Clarias macrocephalus
AGTACAGAGCAAAAGTTTGGACACACCTTCTCATTCAAAGAGGTTGAATTTGTATTATGGCAAGAAAAAAAGCAGCTAAGTGAAGAAAAACGAGTGGCATCATTACTTTAAGAAATGAAGGTCAGTCAGTCCGAAAAATTGGGAAAACTTTGAAAGTGTCCCCAAGTGCAGTCACAAAAAGCATCAAGCGCTACAAAGAAACTGGCTGACATGCGGACCGGCCCAGGAAAGGAAGACCGAGAGTCGCCTCTGCTGCGGAGGATAAGTTCATCCGAGTCACCAGCCTCAGAAATCGCAGGTTAACAGCAGCTCAGATCAGAGAGCAGGTCGATGGCACACAGAGTTCTAGCAGCAGACACGTCTCTAGAACAACTGTTAAGAGGAGACTGTGTGAATCAGGCCTTCATGGTAGAAGATCTGCTAGGAAACCACTGCTAAGGACAGGCAACAAGCAGAAGAGACGCGTTTGGGCTAAAGAACACAAGAAAGAACACAAGAAAGAAAACTCGCTGAATGAGAAGGGGTGTCCAAACTTTTGCTCTGTACTGTATTATTACTATTATAATTTTCTTTCATTTATTTTTTTCAGGTATTTGAATGACTATCATGTTAAAAATTAATATAGCATTCCTAAAAAAAAAAAGCAGTATTTTAATTTAAATTTTTTCTTCATTTTGCAAACTGTATATTAAATTATATGCACATTAGTATAAGGTGACAGTTTTACAAAATATGCAGTGCCTGACTAAAAAGAGGTGGTTTTTCACAAATGGCCAAATTAAAGTCCTTATCAAAGAAACCTAAGCAGATGACGCTGAAATTACTTGAATTAAGACATTAAAGTTAATAAAAAATGTTTAACACATTCTACATTATATAACAGCATTTCCACACACACATACACACACAGTGAGGAAAACTTACAGGATTGGGACTAAACAGCTGTTTGTCTATCAGACCAAAAGACTTCAGTTTGCTCGGGAGCATAAAAACTGGACTTTGGAGTGACGTAAAAAGGTCATGTGACCTGACGAGTCCAGACTGAGTCTGTTCCAGAGTGATGGGCGTGTCAGTGTAAGAAGGGAAGCGCATGAAGCGATGCTCCCATCATGCATAGTGTCCACTGTACAAGCCTCTGGAGACAGTGTTATGATCTGGGGTCGCTTCAGTCGCTCAGGTCGAGACTCAGCAACGGTATGTGGAGATAAAATGAAGTCAGCTATATTAAACGGGGTATTTATATTTTATTTGTGTTATTGAAAACAAAAATATATATATATATTCATTAGAGCCTCCGAGTGGCGCAGTGGTGCAGTGCTCGCCCTATCATCCGGAGATCGCGAGTTCGATCCCCGGGTGATGCTGTAACCTCTCGCAGCCGGAGGTTTAGAGAGAGCTGATTGGCCGAGCTCTCTCAGAGGGGAGGGGTGAGAGGTACTTAGTGCTCCCACATTAATCTCGGCTCTACAGACTAGCCTTCTCTAGAGTGGAAGGAGCGGATAGCGCTGTCCTCCGAGTGTGTGACTCCGCCCCCAACGGTGCGTGAGCGAGCAGTTCGAAAAGATGCGGTCGGCTGGCGTCATGTGGTTCGGAGGAAACATGTGATAGTCTTCGGCCCTCCCGGCTGAGTGGTTGTAGTGGAGCCCTTGTGTGGAGCCCCCTAGTGACGGGGAGGAATTGGACACAACTGAATTAGGGAGAAAATCGGGGGAAAATCCAAAATATATATTTGTGAATGAAAGAATACTTTGTGCATTATTATTATTATTTCATCCATCTAGGAACCTCTGTGGTCCAACTAGGGATCGTGGAGGTCAGTGGTGACCATTTTATTTATTCCCATTTTTATAACCATGATAGGACCTCTAGTCAACGTTCACCCACATCTTCACACACTACAGGCAATTTGGGAACTTCAGTTGGCCTAACCTGCATGTCTTTGAACTGTGGGAGGAAACTGAAGAACCCAGAGAAAACCCACCAAGCACGGGGAGAACATGCAGACAGAACATGCAACCAGTGCTATCTTTAATGTTATTATTATTATTATAGTAATTCATAGTAGTGGGGGGGATTGTTATACTTTAAATAAAGAAAGGTTTAAAGATTTTCATTTTGCCTTACAAGTAAAAATAAACATGTGAACGTGTGATGAAGGATTTTAAGGAAAGTTAGAAACAGGAGGGAAAATGGAGCAAAATGTTCACAAATGTTTCAACATCAGCGCACGCCTCTACCGCACTGCTCAGATGATCATGGAAATACCCACGCGCGCACACACAGGGAAAAGTGGGAGGAGGGAGTGACCCGGTGCGCATCAGGGATCCCCGGGCGCAGTGAAGCTCACACCCTCAGAGTCTCCCTCTCTCTCTCTCTCTCTCTCTCTCTCTGCCTGTCTCTGCTCCAGTTGTAATCTTTCCCACCGTGAAGAAGAGATGATGATGTCTCGCAGCCATGACTCCCGAAAATGACTCGTGCGCGCTGCTGAACGGCAGTGCCGGGTGTACCGGGAGCGGCGCGCGCCCCCCGCCCGTGCAGCTGTCGCGCGCGCTGCCGCTGGGCCTGGTCCTGGGAGCGCTGATCGTCTTCGCGGCGCTCGGCAACGCGCTGGTGGTGGCCTCGGTGCTGCGGGACCGGCGGCTGCGCGCGCCGACGCACTGGCTGATCGCGAACCTGGCGGCGGCGGACCTGCTGCTGAGCGCCGCCGTGCTGCCGGTGTCGGCGGCGCACGAGGTCCTGCAGCGCTGGGCGTTCGGCAGCGTCTTCTGCGACGTGTGGGCCGCGCTGGACGTGCTGTGCTGCACGGCGTCCATCCTCAGCCTGTGCGTCATCTCGGTGGACCGGTACGTCGGCGTCAGCCGGCCGCTCGCCTACTCGCGGATCGTGACGCGCCGCCGCGCCGCGCTGGCCGCGCTCTCGGTGTGGCTCGCCTCCGTGCTCATCTCCGTCGGCCCGCTGCTCGGCTGGAAGCAGGCGCGCTCGCCGGACGCCGCCGCCTGCGACATCACCGAGGAGCCGTACTACGCGCTCTTCTCCTCGCTCGCGTCCTTCTACATCCCGCTCGCCGTCATCCTCGCCATGTACTGCCGCGTGTACATCGTGGCCAAGCGCACCAGCCTGAGTCTGCAGCTCGGCGTCCGGAAGGAGAGGATCAACTCCACGGAGGTCACGCTGAGGATCCACCAGGGCTCGAGGTCGCGCGAGGAGCCCGGGCATCACGCGCGCAGCGCGCACACGGTGACCGCGCTCAAATTCTCCCGGGAGAAAAAAGCGGCCAAAACGGTGGGAGTGCTGGTCGGAGCCTTCACCGCCTGCTGGCTGCCCTTCTTCATCACCTTACCCATCGGTATGTGGCATAATAATAATAATAATAATAATAATAATAATAATAATAATAATAATGTGCGCTCATCATGCTTGGCTCGTGTTCTGAGCATTACTGTAGCAGAGGCAGAGTTGAGCTTTGGTTCTAACTGACTGCACAATGTTTAAGCAAGTATTAATATTAGTTGTAGCATTATGATGGGCAGCACGTGGCTTTGTGGTTCAGGACTCTGTGTGTGGGTGTCCACTAGGTACTCTGGTTTCCTCCCACAGTAATAACAATATGGTCACAACATACTTGGTTCGTGCTCTGGGGGCTGCGCCATCAACTAGAACAGAGTCAGGTTTTGGTCCTAATTGATTGCACTAAAACTTTAGCAAGTCTTGTTTGGTTATAGTATTAGTCATAATATCATAATAGGTGGCTTAATAGTTAGCACAGTCGACCTCCATCCACCTCCAGGGTCCGGGTTCGATTCACACCTCGGCGTCTGTGTGCATGGAGTTTGCTTGTTCTAACTCGTTCTTGGTGAGTTTTTTGTCCGAGTACTCGGGTTTCCTCTCACAGTCCAAAGACATGCAAATTTGACGAAATAATACTCCCAAATTGCCCGTAGAGTGTGAATGATTGTGTGTGTGTGTGTGTGTGTGTGTGTGTGTGTGTGTGTGTGTGTGTGTGTGTGTGTGTGTGTGTCCTGCAGTGGATTGGCACCCTGTCCAGAGTGTACCCCACCTCATGCCCTAAGTCTCCTGGGATAGGCTACAGGCCCCCCGCAACCCTGAACACATGTATTCAGCGATAGAGACGATGAGTGAGTGTAATGGTATCGTGATAGGCAACATGGTGGCTTAGTGGTTAACACTGTGGCCTCGCACCTCCAGGGGCTGGATTCGATTCCCACTTCGGGTCTGTGTGCACGGAGTTTACATACCTTCCCCCGTGCTTTGTGGGTTTGCCCCAGGTATTCCGGTTTCCCTCCCACAGTCTGAAGACATGCAGATTCTGGTAACTTTGCCCGTAGTGTGTGAATGAGTGTGTGAATGTTACCCAATGGTCCTACCACAGTCGTAAAAATGTGAATCGGTCTTCACAATCCCTAGTCGGACTAGAGATCATCATATGCTAGATGGTTGGATACTGTAGCATTATAATGTATCCGAGTTGTTCACATGTCATTTTACATGTACTTTACGTTTCCGGTTTTACCGTAATTTATTAGAAACTGCAAAATTTAACTCAGAATGATGCTGTATCGTATTTCATTCATATATTTCAATAATTGGATTGTGTGTGTGTGTGTGTGTGTGTGTGTGTGTGTGTGTGTGTGTGTGTGTGTGTGTGTGTGTTTATTGCTAAGGGTTTTTATTTTTCTATGAAGATCCTGTTTATGCGAAGGCACTGGGTCTAAACCCTGGTTCTGGAGAACACCTTGTCTTTCACATTTCCTCTAACACACCCAGGAAATGGTCTTGTTTGGTGGGAGTTTAATGGAATCAGATGGATGTCTGCAGGAAAATGCAGGACGAGTTTAATGAAAGATAAGCGGTTGTTCAGAACCAGAGCTGGGAACCAGAGTATGATAACGAAAGATGCAGTAGTAGAGCTCAACCTTTAAGAGTTTCCCAGTGAGTCAAAAACAAACAAATAAACAAAAACACAAACAAGCAAAGTAACTGACACATTTTTAGAGTGTGTGCATGAGTTCCTGGTTTAATTGCACTCTTGGGAAGAAGAGATTAAATCCAGACGGCTGAAGCGTACTTCCGTTTCAGTAGCATGTGGGAAGCTGTGGGATGTTAGGACCCTGATAAAAGTCCATGTGATTTTCACAAATCTCCAATGGAAGAGTGAAGCGCTTTAGTGCCTAAGCCTGTCCAGCTCTCTCACCTCCTCATCTGTGAAAGATCAGCTTCCAAAACTTCTACGGTTGTCCGAATACCAACATCAGCACCACTGTGTCTGTAGATCATCATATTGTAGATCTCGAACCAGACGTGAGTCTTTACTATGACAAAGCCTTGTATAGATTAACTGCATTCTGGGACTTCGAATCCATCGGTTACATCAACATCATCCCCAATACTTGTGTGATGGATTTCTGACAGACATGACATGGAACATTGATGGAAAATGAAATTCGAGTTAAACCTGTTTCAACTTTTATTCCTATCGTATCAAAATACAATCTTGTGCGCATAACATCTAAACACATTTATGCCAATATTTCAATATGAACTTGATCCATGTGTTACAGGATGGACCTGAACAATCCAAAGACGTTTTTGAAGTGCGGGTTTCTTTTTCCAAACGCAGAAGGATTATTGTGAATTGGTGGAGCGAGCATCACTTTAAAGATGGCGTTAACTTTACAAAACGTTTTCCCGACCCAGGAGGGTTTCTAATAAACTGCGGTTCTGCGTATGTTCAGTCATTTGCAGCTGGTTTCAGTGTAGAGGTTTCATGTTAAATGTTAAATGTTGTGAATAACCAGCATGTGTTTCGACTCTTTTAAGTGTCTGGACGCACACTGAGCACTAGAGGACTTCATTACTCTGTTAGCAGGGTTTCTCTTTTGAAATTTTTTTTTTTTTTTCCTTTTCGTTTTTTTTTTTTTTTTTCACTTGGTCTGCGCTCAATCTGCGCCGGATATCCGGTTCCAGATCACAGCGAGAGTAATGGACAATTCATGGTATCGACCTTCTGCTGTGGTCGTGAGGAAGCCCATGGAGGACAACTAAAAGAGGGGGCTTTTATTTTCCCCTCCGCTTCCTTTCTTTCACCCTGCAGGGCCTCGGCTCTGTGTGCTGCGTTGATCCAGCTGTGCTCCGGAGGGGGGAAGCTGCGTGTGAGAATTGAGATGTTTAGGATCGCGCGGTTATTATAAATGCATTAACATCACAGTCATTCCTCTGCAGGCCGAGGTCACGCCCCCGAGGCCACAGTGCAGCTGGATTGGCTCTTAATTAGACAAGTTTTCTCAGAGTTAAGAGCAGACCTCTGCACCGGGTCCTGGGATTTCCTGAGTCGTAGCATGGCGCTTTATCTTGCCCGAGATTGGGATTGGGACGATAAGATACATTCATGGAGATGACAAACGTCCAACAAATCCGCTCACAGGTTTCCATTTTTAAACACTTTCGCACGTAGAAGCGTAGCAGGAACTGGAACATCGTGATAAACAGTAGCTTTAAGAGCTCCGGGGACTTAAATCTATCGCTATGGTGGTTGTTAATGTAGTGGAATCTCTTGGTAATTGAGTGAGTGATTGCTTAAAGCAGAGTTACGACTCCTACAAAAGTTTTATGTCAGATTGTGACAAAGTGCTGATACTGGAGACTCCTTCCATACATGTTCCATAGAAACTGTTCTCTTTACAAGACATAACATATTATAGCTGTTGTAGCAGAAAAGTAATAATAAGAAGAAGAAGAAGTGGAAGATGAAGAAGATGAAGAAGATGAAGATGACCAATCCAGTTTAAACTCTCATCGAAAATGAATTAAGTCCTGAGCGTTTGTTATCCTGAGCAAATATTTAAAATATATTTGGAAAAATCCAATAAAACTTTTCTTAATAAAAAATTGCTAGTTGCAGCTTTACAAAACCAATATCCTCAATCCGGACCGTCTCGATTCACACCTGTCCAAACAAACCAGGTTTTGATTCAGCGAGACAGAATCCTGCACAAATAAACACACCCCACAACCCCACAGAACTGTCTGCTCTCTAAGAACCATAATTTATTAACGCTCAGATTTTCACATGCACATACATGCTGAACAAAAAGGTTTTTATCGCTGAATTTTTCAGACTGACCTTTAGAGGAAGCAAACAAGCGAAAGATATTCACTCTGTACCATAACATCCTGTTTTCCTCATTGGTCAGCGGCCAGCGTGGTGTGGACCTATTGTCTTTTTGGACAGCACGTAGAGTTAGTGGGTCATATTTCATAAGCTCGAGATAGTAAGAACGTAGAAACGTGCAGACCCCGCGTGTACGTTCTTTACTCGTAGCGTGCTAATCCATCTCATGTTCGTGCTTTGTGCTAAAACGGCTTCAAGCACAAACAACTTCAGGCTCTAAATACACAATAATAATAAAAACAATCAGCACACAATGCTGTGTCTATTGCACAACACAAGACTATCAACGTCGGATCAGGGTTTAATCGCTTATTCCATTTAGACTCAGAGGCATCTGTAGGTCATTATTCTTACACAACACATTGCGAAGCCTTTTACATTCTGAAATACAAGCTGGAAAAAAAGCAAGAAACTCATGATGTATTCCCGAGGCTTGCACCAGGGGTGGAGGAGGTACAGCTTATATATCAAATCACGAAATTTTGAATATTACAACACATGATATCTGTTGGGATATTTTAAAATAAAACTGCTAGCAAAATAAAAATGTTGTATTTTAAAATCCCTTTAAAATTATTTCGAGAATAGACAATGATGGAATTAACATTCTGTCGTAACATTTATCACTCGGACAAAACATGATATCAGTGATAAAAAGTGTCTCACCCAGGTGGGATTTCAGAAAACACATATCCTTAATGCTTCTTATCTTCTGATCCATGTTTCGTATTTTGTAAATATGCATACACATTTATATTTTTATCAGATAATAAGAAACACATTTTGCTAAATACAGTTTCATGACCCTTTATGTTTTGGTGTCTGTAACTTTTTGGAATTAAAATCTTTCAAAAGATCTTAACCGTCATTCAGATGAAACTTGGCCATTTCAGATTTCACATGAAAAGACATAAACATTATTCTGAAATGAAAAAATTTGTTAAAATATTGCAACATGAATTTGCCACGGTTACGGACACTACAGATTTTTTTGCTTTAGAATCTTTTAAGCACTGAGGTTGCCGTGGAATTTTAATGGTGTTTGTAATAACAATAATTATTGGGCAGACTTAAAAAAGACAATTTCGTCTACAATTTTAACTGAATAAACTACAGTTTGTATGTTTTATGATTACAAAATATAAGGTGAATGTCTAATCCACATCTTTAAACAAAACCACTATTGTTAGAAGACTTTCATTTAAGCAACAGTTTTTACAGGTCATATGCCTCTAGAAGCTTACACCAATTTTAGTATCAATACTCATAAAGAAATATGAATGATTTGCATTTTAAATTATTATTGTTTGAAGCGGGACAGTATAAGGCTGAAAATGGGGCAAATATAAAATCATCTCTCCAAAATGGCTGAAGTCAGAAACTAAAAGAAAAAGTAGGGAATCAGGATTAATCAATTCCACGTTGAACTTTAGAAGTACAGTAGCTTCTTTGGCACACACGGTTTCTGTATTGTATGTGTAACATAAAAAACCATACAGCAATCAGCACCGACTATATACAGTATAAAGCAATATTATTACAGTACCATACGCCAGCCTGATCTCTTGATGTTATATGAACATTTGTTACTATCTAGATATATGACTAGCAAACGAGCCAGCTGTTCAGCTAATCATTCTACTTCAATCATACGTTTCTATGGTAACATTAGCCAGCTTGCTATAAACAAAATCCATTCCTGTTGATTTATTAACTGAATAAATATGCATGAATATTTTGTAATCCAAATATTTAAGGATGTTTGTTTATCCTTTATGGAAGGAGTCTCCAGCGTCGGTGCTTTGTTTTGGTCAGAGCTGTAAAGATCTTCAACGTGCAAAGTTTTGTGCATTTTTTTTCTTTGATGGGAGAGAAAAAGATGATCGTTGATCGTTTCTAGCTGCTATAAAATGAGTGATAATAGTGTGGTTAGGTTTCATCGCTCACCATGTTCAAGAAATATATGAATGAAGAGACAAAAACTGATACAGTACACGTGTTTATTCACTTATTCAGTAGCTCTAAAGTGAACTGTGTCCCTCCATCAGACTAACAGCCGGTTAGCTTCTGAACTAGCGCGTCCCTTTGTTCTTTGACCCAGAAATCAGTTTTGGACGGAAGCTGAGGTTCGAGTGAAGGGTCAGCCGTTATATAACAGCGCCGGAGCTGCTGAGGGTGAAAGGTCTTTACTCAGCAGGAGCTGTGCTGGGATTCAAACTCACAACCTCTTCACCAAAGTGCACTAAGAACAAACACCAATCAGTCTACACTACATGCACCCAGAGGACCCCCCGCCCACACACACACACACACACACACACACACACACACACACACACACACACATACACACACACAAACACACACCAAACATGAGGAGAGTAAAGATGAGATTCAAACCCCTGAGCCTGGAGGTGTGTGTGAAGTGATCACTTCACACTGACACCAAAAACATTTACATGTGATTTGATTCGGATGATCAAAGTCACCTGCAGCACCTCACACTCCTGAATGTCCACTATTTTCCTGTGGTCAAGACAGGGTTTGTTTACGTATTATTTTTATTTTTTAACAATGTCTAGATGGCGGCATTGAAACACAAACACTGTAGCCCTTAAAGCTCAGAGCATTTTAGACATTATTGTTTACAGCCTCTATATATATAGACCTCAGGATTGTGCAGTACAGAGTCACAAATCTCAGACACCAAATATTTAAGGACGTTTGTTTATCCTTTATGGAAGGAGTCTCCAGCGTCGGTGCTTTGTTTTGGTCAGAGCTGTAAAGATCTTCAACTTGTTTTCTGAATCAAGACATAAAGTTTTGTGCATTTTTTTCCTTTGATGGGAGAAAAAAAAAACAGGGTGATGAAAGAATGATCGTTTATAGCTGCTATAACATAAACGATAATAGTGCAAAACAGACGACATGATGCACTGAATTTCTGAATATACAAACATGACTAAGCAAAAAAATTTACAACTGGGTCGCACCGGCAATGAAATATCACAGAGACACATATAATAAATAAATATAATAAATAAATAAAAATTCATAAAATAAAAATAAATTAAATTAAAAAATAATAAATAAATAAAACAATAATAATAAAATAATAATAATAATAATAATAATATACAGATTTTGAGAGTCCTACATTGTAGCCACATCAATCCCATATTCTGGTAGTGATAAAATGTACACGTTATAAAAGTATTGATAAATTTCATCCTACCTGACATATTAATAAAGTCAAAAATCCTTTTTTCTGACAAGCTTGTTTCTGATTGGATATGGGAATGCTGTAGCCAATCAGAATTGAGCGTGTGAAGCATGTGATGATCAACACGGACTTCCCCTTTGTGTTTTGAGTTAATGGCATCACAATTTGCTTTTACAATTAAAGTGTTCATTTACAATTAAAGCAGATCCATTCACTCGATGTGTGATGTTCAGGTAATTTCTGTTCATTTCTTATAGTCTGTTTTCTTTATCTTATTTCCTGAATGAAGTGAGAAGATTCCTGCTGAGTGCCGTGTGTTATTCTGCATACATGCCACATTCTGAATCCTAATCAGATGAGTTATTTTTTTTAATTCATCAAAATTCGATTGATATTTCCCCTGGTGAGTAATGATGATACAGTTTGTGATTATGGATACAAATGCAGATGTCTGTTATTGCAAATGAACTTCATTTATTATTCAGCAGTGTTTAGAATAGCACGTGATCCAGCTGTTACATGTGCAGGTGTTTTAATAAACGTGAGGTCATGACATCGTAACGGTTCAGGATTCTATCATGCTTCAAATTGATTTGTCGGTTTAACAGAATAACACAAATGCTCGCTTTAATTCCCCGAGTTGTCAAATATAGTTTTCACGATTTAACAGAGAAACTTACAGAGCTTTTATTTCCTCCACGTTTTTTAATGTTATTTTAAATCACTTTATATCACCTCACCTTCTTTTAATCGCGAATTTATCCTTGAACAAACATGGTGTCCAAAAAAAAAAAAAAAAAAAGAAATGCATCTCATTAGTTATTTATTGATCTTATATTTCTGTGTTTAATATCAGGCCTGAAACACATTTCAGCTCACAAAGTCGATTATTTCTTCGTTTTTCTTTTGTGAATTATGGCGGTGTGAGAAGATTGATGCTCTATCAGTGTTTCTTATTGCTTCAGAAAACACAGCTTAAAAAAGAGAAGCTGAAATATGTAAGACAGTCTAGCGACTTAGCCCTGAGTCACGCCGAAGTTTATTTGACCTCTGAGCCAAATCCCACGCTTTTCCTCTGGAGCTTGTGAATGCCGTGAGTCTGTGCTGCTGCTGCTCGTGCATGTTAAAAGCCTCTCGGTGGTACACATCCCACATCCATCCGAACATTTATCACGGAGATCCAATGAAAGAATAAAAGACAGAGAGAACAAAATGAACAGCACGACACGCTTTACAGAGCAGCAAGTCCTCAGTTGATTTTATTATTATTATTATAATCATTATTATTATTATTTATTTATTTATTTATTTATTATTATTATTATTATTATTATTATTATTATTTTATTATTGTTGTTGTTATTAATTAATTTAGTAACTTATTAATTAATTTATTATTATTATTATTATTATTATTATTATTATTATTATATCATAACAGCTGTAAGAGTGGAGCCGCAGCAGGAACCACGATGTTGTATGAAGTCGCCGTGATGACTGAACAAATTTGATTAATGAGACTCGGGTAACATTTAAGCGATCGACCCCAAGACAAGGTCGCAAATAAAACCACAAGACAACAGAACATCATCGTTAACTTAATAAAGAGCAGGATGGATGACTTAATTGAAAAATATCACTAAATATCGTTTTTTGAGGCTGTATCCTCTACATTTTGTTCGTTTTAACAGCATTTTACCAAACAACAACCTAAAACTAAACATGTTCCAAAATCTGTAGACTTGCCAAATGAACATTCTGACAATCAAATGACAACCTCCTGCTGAGACTGGAAAGGAATCATTAAAGAGTGTTACAGCGCAGGGAAAAAGGATTCATGATTTTTTCATGATTCGTATTTAATCCGTTACAGAGGTGAGATGTCGTGCTGTGAAACTCATTGTTCCATAGGAAATATGTATGTAGATAATCCGTTCCAGCCACCCAGAAATATCACCAATATTATTTATTTCCAACATTATAAACATATTTTTAAATCTAAAAACAATCAAAATGTTTAGAAATGACATGTAAATGAAGTAAAATATGAAATAAATAGACGTTAAACCTCACTTAACATCAATTTATGATTCCTCTCGGCACCAGCTGCTTTATAAACCAAACTGAGAGCGGCTCCGTTTTCTTCTTGCTACCGTCCTTGATGACATTTCTGGGACCCGCGGTGCTGCGTGTCACTAAATCTTGTGTAAAATGCAAAAAACAACCACAAAGAATATGTACCGTATACGCACTTGCCTTGGCTTTCTACTTCAAGTAGAATTTATTTTGAAAAATGAACAGCCACTAATTCTTTCACGCTGCTGTGGAGGAATTCTGATCCGCTCTTCTTTGCAGAATCGTTTTAATTCACACAGATTGGAGGTTTTTGGAGCATGAGCGGCCTGTTAAAGGTCACCTCGGCCATCGACCAGACTAGAACATTCTTATACATTACTGTTGTCATGGCAACAGCTGGTTCACAGGGACGCGCGGGTCTAATTATAAACGAATGTTAATATTTAACCGAGAAACATATTATTCATGATGAGGTTTCTTCCTAAGGAGATATTCACGGAAGGGGACTCCAGTGTTAAGCGCTTTCAGGACAGAAAGATTTACACATGCTGTGTTTTTGTGTTGCCGTAGTAACTTTGATAGAGATGAATGAATATTTATAGCAGTAGTGAGAACAGAAACTAAATATACTGCAACTTATTTATTTTAAAAGAAAACCATGATTCAATCGTTGTCAAACTGCTGGGGAATAAAAGGAGGATAAAACACTCCAGGACGTGATATGATAGAAAACTAGTCAACTTCAGGATGGTCACAGTAACCGCAGCATGCGCATGCACGACACAGACTGTTTTATTCTACGATGGTGATGTTTTCTGTAACATTTACGGAAGGAGTCTCCAGTGTCAGAGCCTTGCATAAGTCAGACGTAGAGCTGTGACTTATTTTCTGACACTTTCAGGACGGATCAGCAGTGCTGTAGCAGAATAAAATAATAGGCTACAGGTAGTTGTGTGTGTGTGTGTGTGTGTGTGTGTGTGTGTGTGTGTGTGTGTGTGTGTGTGTGTGTGTGTGTAACCAGAGACTAAGGAAACTTCTTTTTTATCCTCAGCCGTCTCAAGTGCACCTTATATATTTAGGTGCAAAAGTTTGTACCCCCTCACGTGTGGTGTTCTCCTTACGCTCCGGTATATCCTGTAAAGAAACATGAGTAACTTTTTCTTCCTTCTGTAACGACGTTCATTATGAAATGTAGGTCTGATCTTTGGATTAACATGGGAAGGAAATCTGGGTAATTATCAAAGAAAGGAGGAGTTTCCTGACACACAGCCCGTAAATCTCTCTCTCTTTTTTGCTCTCTCAGTGACTCACACACACACACAGTATTTTTACAATTTCATAAGAACATTCAAATTTTATTAGACTCGGTTCTATTGAGAGCATCTATAAATGCATTTAATGCAGTTGTGGTTTAATGTTATGGGAATATGGTCTTTTTAAAAGTGTGTGTCTCTTGATTAATATTTTCCCCCTGTATAAGGATCTCTGGGACACCGAACAATCAGGAAAGAAACCAATTTCAATTAAATATGAAGTTTGTAACTGAAACCTGTCCTGGCTTATACAAAATCATTTACAAGAACTTTCTGGTGAATGAAGGTGTCAAAACAGTTGCTGCAGACTTCAAGCTCAGTGCGGTGATGAGACTCTGAGCATCTGACATTTGAACGTCTGTCCGTAAAATGATGATCCCAGCCGAGGTGGCTCGAAGCTCACTGCAGTCGTTCCCGTGTTCAGAGAGTAGACGCATGATCCTTGAAAATATGAAGGGTAACTTGTTACGATGGAGACGCGTCTGTGTGTGTGAACTGTACACACACTCATTCACCAGCACCACCCGCACATTACAGGGACTCGGCTGGGAGTTATCGCCACGGCCCCCCGTACAGCCCTGACCTGACAGTCCTGGGAGGCCGGAGTTTCAGACGTGAAGCAGACAGACGGTCCGATCACTGAGAAAACGTTCGACCTTGATGGAGTCCAAGCACTAGTGACACACTGGGATGAGTGTATCAGTGTAGCAGGAGATAATATAGAGACATAAAGGGAGATTTTACTCGCAGACTCGTGTTCTGTTATTCTGCATCAAAAGTCCTGCTTGATTTGAGCAATGTCGCCATCTCCTGGATGCGATATGAAATGCGTAAAATAAAGGCACTGTACAGTGCACTCCACTAGAGATACACTGCACAACCCCGAACACTTTAATTACCCATAACCGTCCAAAGAACCTGTAAGGAACCTTCTTCTTTTAAGTGATTCCACATTGTGTTCTTTTTTTTTCCAGTTTCCTTCAACACTCACCTGCGTCCCCCAGAAAGCGTCTTCAAGTTCGTCTTCTGGCTCGGTTACTTCAACAGCTGCGTGAACCCCGTCATCTACCCGTGTTACAGCCGCGAGTTCCGCCGGGCGTTCGCTCGGATCCTGCGCTGCCGGAGGGGTCGGGGACTGTGGAGGACGTTTCCCCCTCACAGCGCCTCCTCCTGCCAGACCCGGAAGGACTCCAGAGACTCCATGGAGAACTACAGCAGCTATGAGTACGGCAGCCAGAGGATGCTGTCTTTCTCCAGCCCGTGTCCCAGTCCTGGCTTTCACAACAAGAGTCAGTTTCCGTTCTCGGAGCTTGGACACTTTCATGCACGGAGCAGAAACAACTCGGTTCTGGTGGAGAATTTTACAGACCGGCCCCTGGAGCCCGTCAGAGAGGACACGGCGCTCGATAACGGACAATTAAATCCGATAAACGCAGAGACGTTCTCTGAGACTGACGCAAAAGACAAGTCAATTGGTGAAGAACATCATTGCTCTTAAATGTAGCAACTAATAAACTGGTAATTCCCTGTTTACTTATTACTAGTTTAAATAAACTTTAATGAAATGTCCAAATTTATTAATTTGGATTGAATGAATTAATTCTCACATTTCCCTCCTCCAGATGTTCATATGTTGACCAACACCAGTCTGTTTTTTCCAAGCACTTACTTTGCTGTGCCACGCCTACAAAACTCCATAAAAGGCAAAAAGTACAAAATGGCAACTAAGCGGTAAAAAAAAATAATAATAATTCACCTCCTGATCAAAGGGTTAAAGTGAATCATTTCAATGTACTGATGTGATAAATTGTAAATAAAATCTTAAAGAAAGAATTTTACACACATGCAGGAGGGAAGTGTAGTGAAGGTCGCAAACATTTTTTCAGACTCAAAAGAAATTTCATTAATTTTTACTCCAGAAAAATATTTGCAAATATTTTTCTTTTTATCTTTTTTGGTTAATAAAATGAAACCTTGAATTTGAACCTTGATTTTTTGTTTATCTTCGTTCGCTTTGCTCCTGCATTGATTTTCAGAAGCTCTTTTAAACTCTGAGCTTAGACACAATCGACAAGGACCAGGACTGCAAAATAATCATTAAATTCATTCTCTTATGATAAGAAAATACGGGTGAAGCTGATGATCTTTATCTAGCCAAAGCTTTTGAAGAACGTTCAATAAGAAAGTGTCTAAAACTGCAAAAATGTTGAACGTCCAGGTTGGAGAATTCTGACAGATTGTCTGGAATAAACCATGTCGAGTGATGTTCATGTGTTTGTCTGGTTCTCATTTAATGAATAAAGACTTCAATAGTTATAAATATGATGATTTTTATTTAGAAATGAATTTTATTTTTAAGTTAAAATAAAAGCTAAAATATTAAAACATTTAAAAACATTTCAATAAATAAATCGTGTGTATGAGGCAAAAAACAAAACAAAATATTTTCCAGAAATTCACAGATTTTTATCACATAAACTGATCAGCCATTACAGTAACACAGATCATCTGTTATATAACAGTAAACTGGTGAGAGGATCACGAGACTCACTCGGCCAAAGCCTGATTATCGTCACTGATAAGTGGTTTTCTTAAAGCTACACAGTTGTTTAGTCCTAGTCTTGAGTTCTCTTCACATTGTGTGTGCGCGCGTGTGTAAATGCTCCCTTCTGAAACAGAGTAAAATCTTAGCCACGCCCACAGGACGCGTCAGAATTCTGACAAATTATCACTGCATCAGTTAGGATTAAGTAACTTGTTACAGCCGAACCGTATTAAATCACTGCAGTAATTATCTAATGGAAGTCTCTTAACTCTTCACTTAATTAAATCCTGGTGCTCGGCCGAGCAGCGTATAAAATACTTAAACACACACAAAAAAAACACACATTTACGACAACAGAGCCTGGGTTAAGACAATGCACTGTACAAATTTATTTACACTCGTCTCTTATACAATGCTCATACAATCATTTTTATCCTTTATTTTTTTGTTTGTTTCTGTAGAACACTTTTTTTAATAACATTCTCATTATCAGTGAAACAACAAAAATTCACATACAGATGTACAACACAGCAAAAAAAGTAAACAAAACTGCGATGCTTTATAACAAATAACACCCAAATTAATATCAGTCTAAAATAAACTAAAAATGCAAATGAGAAAAAAAAACAATCAGAAATAAATTAGCTTGAAAGTGTAGTATTTGCCAAAACTTCTAAATGTAACTAAAAAAATACAAAAAATTAACAAAAGTTTTTTTCTTTTAAAAAACAATAACACAATGAGACTCATTTCAAAATGAATAATACACAATAATGACATAAAAAAATCAGTGGGTATAAAGAGAGAGGAAAAAAAAAAACAATCAAATGGTTTAGCATTTATAAACTGTACAGCTGTATAAGACATCAGGTTTTTATATAATGAATAAACGTCTGAGAATTTTTTACACATCTGGTTTCCATTCGCCAACTTTGCTGTTAGATTAAATTTTAATGTGTTTTTTCTTTTTGTTTATTTATTTATTTTAACAGGACTGCTGCAGTTTCTGTAAAAAAAAAAAAAAAAGACAAAAAAATTAACATTACTGGAGTGAACAAAATGCAGGAAAAAAAAACTCCTTTTAAATTGTGTTTTTACATTACATGCAAAGTGACAAAGCAACTACCATGTGACCTACAAATAATCTAAATAAATAAAATAAAATCACTGTATTACAGATTTTTCTTTTCCCAGCATTAAACCTTATAAATTCTTCTCACTGATATTTTAGCTCCATGTTCACTACATATGCTCCCTACAAAGGGTGTGAGATATAATCGGACTCTGCGTAAGCATCGCAAACTAATAAACAGATTTAAATGATTTTCATTAGAGATGTGAGAATCAGAGACGGCACACTCGAGTTTATTTCTGTACATTGTGATGTTCATTTCGGTTCAGTAGCACTGATGGTTATTGTCTGATTTGTCTCAAGCAGCTGCTTCTAAAGTATTGAAAACTAGTAAAAGTATCTAAAATCCTGTGTAGCACATGTTGATTCAATTCCTGACCTTCTGCTCCACACCAGTAGGTGGCAGTAATGTACCACAATGCAGCAATGAACTCTAATGAAGACTTCTGTTCATGTTTTATGGGGTTTTGGCGTCTGATTAGTTACATTACCGCCACCTTCTGGTCTTAATCTCTCTCTCTCTCATCGTCCTTTCAGTTTAAATCCCATGTTCATTTTCTGAAACCTTCTCACTGCGTACTCAACCTTTCCAGATTCTCGTCGATCCTCCCCTGTGCTCAAACAGTCGTATGTTTTTCTGGAGAATTTAAAATGTGTGAATCGATGATGAAACTATGTAACTTTTTTTTTTTTTTTTTTAATCGCTTCACTAATAACGTGACTGTACGTAAGTCGCTCTGGATAAGAGCATCTGTGAAATGTCTAAATGTAAAATGTAAATGTAATTACTTTTTATATTATCTATAGTTATATTTATCATGAAATGTCTCTCTTACGATGCAGCAGCTGTAAACCGTTGTTCTGCCATTGTTGTAAATGAACGGTTGCTATAGTAATGATAACACAGGAGATTATTATAAACCTGAGCTGCTGCTAAATAACTGAATCAACACTTAATGATCAATCAGAATCCAGCATCTAACACCATGTGAAAGAGAGAGAGAGGGGGGGGGGGGGGGAGAGAACAAGCAATAGATACTAGAACGATAGCGGGAGCAAGAGAAAGTGAGAGAGAGAGAGAGAGAGAGAGAGAGAGCATGCTAGACAGCAATAGATAGCAGAGCAATAGAGCGATCAAGAAAGTGATATGGTGAGAAAGAGTGAGAGCAAGCAAGAGAGCAATATACAGAGTGATAGAGGGAGAGAAGCGAGATAGAAAGAAAGAGAGAGGAAAAAATGAGAGTAAGCAAGAGGGGGGGGCAAAAAATAATGAGAGAGCAAGCAATGAGAGAAGGAGAGAGAGAGAGAGAGAGAGAGAGAGAGAGAGAGAGAGAGAGAGAGAGACAGAGAGAGAGAGAATGAGAGGGGAGATACGCACTTAGACGACAAACTTGTTCTTGGTGGTGGAGCCGCTCTTCGTGGCCGTGTCTGCGTGAGACTGGTACCCGATGATGACTTTAGCTGGAACGCCCAACCTTTCCTTATACACACGCCTGGAAACACACACACACACACATTCCCCATCTTGTTCTCATAACTGGAACTTTCTTGAGGACTGATGATTGACACTCAGGTGGGCGGGGCCATTCTGTCCTGTCCCTTACCCTATGTGTATGATGGCGTCTTTGTTCTCGTAGTCTGTCGTCCATATGGCGATTTTGTCTCCTTTCGTTCGGACGTTGACGACGGCGCCGCACACGTCATCGCTGTGATCGTCGAACGCCTCGCCCACCAGACACAGGAGCTGAAACACACCGCGTTCAGAAACCTCACTCTCTCAGTGTTTTCTGACGGAAGGCGCATGTGTGTGTGAGAGAGAAAATTCATGCGAGAGTTTAAGAGTGAGAGAACACACACACCGTCTCGAGCCAGAAGCGATCTAAATCGGCTC